>QRFJ01004911.1:0-27110 GCA_006176705.1 Cocos nucifera | reverse complement strand
TTTTTTAATTTTAGATCTGATCATATCTCATGTGACATCTAAAATTACTTATTTTTTAATTAAAATAAATTTAAAATTAGATCTAAACACTTTAGAACTATGGCTCTGATACCAATTGAAACGAAATCCTGATTTCTCGGATCAGATTCATTTAGATTTGATCGAATCAAGAGATATATTTCAAAAATTTTTCTCTTTGATTTAGATTAGATCTGAGATGTTTCATATCTAATCTTTATTAGTTTAATAATTAAAATAAATTTAGATAAATTAAATCAAATTTAATTTACCTTGACGTAGGGTAATCCTATTATCCATTGATGATCCTTGCCTAGCCTCTACTGGTATCCACTCAGGCTAGATCTGGAGATCCTCTTCTTCTCTATCATGTCTACAAAAATTAGATCTGAATCTAATTTGGAGGATCTTGAAAACACCTTTTGAAGATTAGCAGTTGTCCTTTGCAGTAGTGCAGCCTTCTAGCTTTCTGTCATCTTTCTCTCGTCTGGATTGCACCAACCAAGATCCCAAACTACTTTGGGTGTGGAGAGAAGAGGGAGAAGATGGGCTTGGGGTGGAGGAGGAGGAGAGAACCAGCCTTGGGCATGGGATTTTTTCTATTCTTTTTCAATGCACTTTGGGTTGGGCGCAGGGTCTTATTTATAGACTATGCGTGATCCAACTACTCTTTTTCCCAACCAATCACAACCCTTTGTGAAATTAGATCTAAATTTGATTGATAGGAATAAAGTTCCTTAGATTCCTCCTTAGATGGTGCCTAAGATCAGTCAAACTTGGATCTTAGGAGGAGTCTAATTGGAATCCAAAAAGGAGATGGAGTCCCAGTTCAACAGGGACTCCTGGGCGCCTCCAGCTTGGGCACACGCCAAGGGTGGCATGCGCCCTCATCCTTGCCAGGTTCTAACAGGAGGACAAGCCCCCACCAGCTCTCCAATAGGTGAATGACATATGGATAAAAGTCAAAGTATCAATGGTCAACATTTGACCAGTTAAAGGTCAACTTTTGACCAAAGTCAAAGGACGAGAAATAGCAGGTAACCAAAACTGGCAGGTATTGTCTTACAAAATAAGACAACCCTTTTTTGATCTAGACAAGCTCCAGTCAGACCAAGTAAAGGCCTCTGATCGAGCATAAACTCCTTTGGCTCAGTCAGAATAACTATTTATGATAGTAAAAGAAGAACGTTGGTTCAATCGAGTGCTAGCACGATTTTCTTGAACCTAATTGAATCTCATTCAAATCAATTGAACTGGATTAGTTCAATTGATGATCACCAGATTCAAACCCTTATTTGTGTGATCCAGTTAGGTTCAGTTCCGTATGGTAATGGGATATGTCATGATCTCTATCATCGACATCATCGAAACTCCTTTCAATGGATCAAAACTCTTCTGATTCGAACAGCTAGAATGATTGATCATCTAAATCATTCTAATTGCTCTCAAAATCCAACAGTGACACCTAGTAGTATATGGTGGCAACCCATCAGAGCTGAATGCGAACCTCTTGGTGCAGCTACCTGTGTGATTAAGTTCTTCTATCTTGAGCCCCGATCAAATTAGGGTTAAGGTAAACTCGTCAAATCCTAGTCTCTGTCATATGATGTAATCATTTGATTCAAGTCCGATGTGAAAATCTAAATAGAAACTCTTTCTATTGCTGCCATGGCCATGGGCTTCTGAACTTGATTCTTATGATCATCATAGGGCTGCTCCTCTACCATCGAGGTAGATAGATTCCATCTTGATGCAATCTAGTTCCTACAATGAACATGCTATAGCCAACATACACCTCAAGATTCCATATGGCTAGGAGACCGAGTTATGGTGTAGTCAAACTATAACACCCTCAAGGTGAACTGCTAATGCACCTCAGGTCAAAGAACTAGATACACTACTACAGCATCGAGTCAGTCATCGACGAGAAGGTAGACTTCCTAATGACTACTCGAGGTGGTCACGCTCAGTGCCCTCGTTCTCCAACGAGTATCTGTACTCTCATTTCGATGTCTCCACACCGTAGACTCAAGACTCATCTACTAAAGAGAAGCAATTGTACACCAACCTTCCAGATCAATCACCATTCTCATGATGATCCTATGGTCGGGAGCATTTTATGAGTTAATAATGATTATTCATGTCTTAAATTTTCAACTCTTGAAAATATGAATTATCATTACCATTAACTCAAAGGATATATCACAGACACTAAATACACATATGTGATAGAAAATAATCCATTTTATTGATTATAGTCAAAATTATAATTTTGCCCCTAGAAGTGTATTACAAGTGTCAACCAATTTTGGCTTCTAGGGCACATATATCTAATAGATAGGTATTAGATACTGCACCGATTGGCTTTAGTCCAAGTGGAAGATTATTAAAAATGTGTCCCAAAGCCAATCATCAGTCTGTTTACGGTTGAGCCATATATTTATAATTGTATATAAATTATAAATTAATAAAAATTATTTTGGTATTTTTCATCATAAATTTTATTGTCTTCCAATAAACTTCTGTGTTGTGATGAAGTCCTTAGGACTATCTAGATTCGGCAAAGGAGGATTTATCATTAGTCCTTAAATAGGTCACGACCAAATGATACATTGTTACTTAGGACGACAATGTTTATCAAGTATAGATCATTATGTGCCATATAGGTTGGTTGTCCTCATAACCAAGGAGTGTTGAGACATTGATATAGTATGCAAGTGAGATGTATGGGTACATCTGCACCGAATGTGATCAACTTCGGAGCTTTTCTCTTGTCAAGATTAGCTCCGATGGAATGTAGGTATAAATATTTTTTCGATCTGAGATCACCATGAAGACTTCTAAGCAACTCACTGTATTCTGGTGTTGGACTATTTGAATTTCTAATTCAGTGATGGAAGATTTTTGGGTACAATCAAGTACTTGTGGAGTTGGTGCGTGTATCAAAATGAAATTGACCACTCTTGATTTTAGGAGCTATGTTCAATTGTATTTCAATTTAGCAAATCCTTGACCAGGGTAGTCTTAGTGAGGGGTCACGGGACTAATTGCTTTGAGACACGACATGGATGTATTTTCTAGGGTTGACAGTCTAACTCTGAGTCATCTATTACACAGAGATCATAGGGATGAATTATATGGTAACCAAATTCATGTAGATTTTGAATGTTGCAATTGTAATTATTCAACCTATCCGAACATCGAGTACCAATACTAGATGGTCACTTTGTTTAGTATAGAATTGGTTTCTATGCAACTGGCTTAAGTTTGGACCTACGGAGTCACACCCACTAGAGGTTCCTATCGGATCTGATGGCTAGTGAAGAGACCCACTCGACTGAAACTCTATGGTGAAGAGTCCCACTCGATTGGGACTCTATAGTCAAGAGTCCCACTGGACTGGGACTCTTCAACCGGAGGTCCTATTGGGTTAGGACACTGAGTCTCAATGTCTGGGAGTCTGTGGTCAAGAGTCCCACTGGACTGAGACTCTTCGACCAAGAGATCCATAACTCTAAAACTTTGAGTCCTACATGTCTGAGACTCTATAATTGAGAGTTGGGACTCTATAATAATGAGTTATACTTGTTTCAAACTTCGAGATCAAGAGTTCCACTGGTTTGAGACTCTTCGATCAAGAGTTTTATTTTAATGGAACTCTGTTGTTCGGACACCCACTGGATTTGGTCTTTGATTTTATGAGAAATTTTATTAATGATTTGATCACTAATTAACTTAATTTAATTAAGTAATTATTTTAGGTTCAAGTCCAATTGAATTGGATTCAGTTGGGTCTGATCCGATTAGGTCATTAGTTGACCTAATCGCCGAGGAGGTTTGAACCCTAATTTGATCAAAGGTTGGGTTTGATCAATTCCTAATTTTATTGAGATTTAATTGAGCCTATTAAGCCTAAATGTGTTGGGTTTAAATTAGTCTAATTGGGCCTAACCTATTTTGAATTGGTTGGTTCAATTGGTTCAAGTTTGAATTTCAAAGACTAGTTTGACTAGTCTTCTTTTCCTGTGCCATTTAACCCATGCCCACTTAAAAATTTAATTTAATTCTCTCATACCCTTTTTCCCATGCACAAAAGAGATTTTTACCAGGTCTTCCAGGTTCCAAATGGATAAGATATGGTTGTTATTTGTTTTGGTTTGAATGAGATTCAAACTTGGATAAAAACAACCTCTACCTTATCCATGCGCCACCCTTCTCTTATGCGACACATTTGCTACACGAGAAAAGGTTTCTCATGATTCTTTTCCATGCCAAAAGATGTTCTCACCCACCCTTTCTCATGTCCCTAGTGGATAGGATCGGATGGTTTTGAGGTTGAATTCAAAATGAGTTTGAATTTGGCCTAACAACCAACCCATCTTTCTCTCCATGCGGGGTCTCTCTCTTTAGCACAAAAATAAATAGGAGGAATTTTTGGGACTTGAAATATTAGATTTAAGATTGAGAGAGGACTTTTGTGAGCTTCTTGGTGCATAAGAAAAAGTTTTAAAAAATTTTGTGGGAACAAAAACCAAAGAAAGGCTAGCGCAACGTTTCAAGGTGCATTTGATTTAGTGTTTTGACCTGGGATTCAGAAATCCATTTCGTGAGCTACGAGTGTCGAAATCCCACAAAACATTGTGGAGAACCTCCTCTACCTCTCTACTACATCTACCAATGACCTAGAGTGTCCATGAAGCCCATAGACAAGGATCAAAGGAGTTTGATCAAAATAGCCGCTGAAAGACTTCGATGTCGAGCTAGCACTCGCGTGGGAGCCGATCAGGACCAGGAGCCTCGTGTGGATGATCCATGGAGGTTAGATACTTGTGTGGCTACTTCATGACTAGTGGACCTCCTTGACAATGATCAGATCATGCTGATCAACTACTCACAAAAAGGTATTGTGTTCTGAACACGTAGATGTAGTAAATAGTTCACTACATAGTTTTATTTTTAGATCTATGGATGTATGCATGCATATTATATTTAAATCATAATGTATAAGATTAAATAATCTGATGTGATCAATAGATAATTAATTAGATTAATTATTTTTTACTACATCATTGCTATTTTCAAAAAAATTTTGAAAGTAGCATAGCAAACTCTGTACTGTTTCCTTCATGATCCTCCTACAACATTTGCACTAGGTTAAACACCAATCGGATTGATTGTTTAACCCTAGAATGATTCTTAATCATTGATCAACCGTCTGATCAGATTATGAGATCTAATGTGTGTGACCTCATAGGTTCGAACCTAAGCTGGTAACACAGGAATAGAATTCTATACCAATCAAAGTGAGCATCTAGCAATGGTACCCAACGACCGGATAGATCGAATGTGTAGAACAACATCCTTAGAATTCATGCAGATATAATTTTCATATAATTCATTTCCTTGACCAAAATGCTCGTAGGACACCTCAAAGTTCAATTGTCAACTCTGATTAGGTTGTCTATATTGTATTTCAAAATATCAAATCCATCTGATGGATTATCCTAGCCAAGAGTTTGCTATATTGAAATATAGCGATACATTCTTCTCCAACTCTTGGAGTGGTCGATTCCATCTTGATCATACTCTGACTTTGCAAGTACTTAACTATGCCCAGAAGTCTTCTATTACTGAATTAGAAATTTAGTTAGTTTGGTACCAAAGAATAGTAGTTGCTTGCAGGTCACTAAGATGATCTCAGGTCAAAGGAACACTTATACCTATATCCCATCAAAGATATTTTTGATGGCAGAATGCTCTGGAATTGATCACGTTCAATGATGATGTACCTATACATCTCACCTATATGCCATACCAGTATCTCTACACTTCTTGATTAAGAGAACAACCAACCTATATGGCATACAACGATCTATGCTTGATAGATGCTGTCGTCCTTATTAACAACCTATCATTTGATCGTGAATAAATTTAAGAACTAATTGATAAATCCTTTCTTTATCAAAGCTAAATAGTCCTAAGGACTTCATCACAACAATGGAGTTCATTAGAAGATGAATACTTATGATGAAAAATATCAAAAATATATTTTATTTATTAATAAATTAATTATAAATATAAAGTAGCTCAATTATCAATAGACTGATGATTAGCTTTGAGATACATTTTCCAACAACTTCCACTTATCCTAAAGCCACTCGGCACAGTATCTAATACCCATCTTCGACTTATGATTGTTGAACTTCTTTATTGCCAGGGCTTTAGTAAAGGGGTCAGCTAGGTTCTCCTTTCCATCGATCTTCTGAAGGTCGACGTCACCTCAATTCGTGATCTCCTAGACCAGGTGAAAGCGGTGCAGAATAAGCTTCGTTCGCTAGTGTAACTTCGATTCTTTTGCTTGAGCAATGGCACCAGTGCTGTCACAGTAGAGCAAGACCAAACCATCAAGAAAGGGTGCTACTCTGAGCTTAGTGATAAACTTTCTTAGCCATACAGTTCTTTTTGCAGCATCTGATGCTACCACGTACTCTTCTTCGCAAATAGAGTCTACTACGGTATGCTGCTTGAAACTCTTCTAGTAGATGGCTCCATCATTCAGAGTAAAGATATATCCCAACATGCTTCTACTATCATCATAGTCAGATTGAAAGCTGAAGTCTATAAATTCCATAAGTTTCAGATCTGACTCACCATAAACTAACCATTGATCCTTAGTATTTCTCAAATATTTAAGTTTGGCTTTAACCACTTTTCAATGGTTTTCTCTGCGGTCAGACTGGTATCTACTCACTACTCCTAGTGAGTATGCCACATCTGATCTCGTAAATGTCATGACGTACATGATAGATCCTACTGTCCAAGCATATGGGACTCTACTCATACTCTCTCTCTTTTTAGGAGTTATCGAACAATCCTTCTAAGAGAAAGAAATTCCATGGTCTATCAAAAGATAGCCTTTTTTGGAATTCTCCATATTGAACCTCTTCAGCACAGTATCTATGTACGTGGACTAGGATAATCCAAGCATCTTTTTAGATCTATCCCTATAGATCTTCATCCCTAGTATGTAGGATGCATCACCCAAGTCCTTCATGGTGAACTATGATGACAACCAGACTTTTATTTCCTGTAGTGTGGGGATGTCATTTTTTATTAAGAGACTATCATCCACGTACAAAATAAGAAATACCACTACTGGATCATTTGCTCATTTGTAAATACAGGATTCTTCTCCATTCTTAACGAAGCCATATGTTTTGATCACTTTATCAAAATGCATGTTCCAACTTTGAGATGCCTGCTTCAGTCCATAAATGGATCTCTGACACACCTTAGACTCATCTGTGGATGTGAACCCCTCATGTTGTATTATATACACCTCTTCGATTAACTCTCCATTCACGAAAGTTGTCTTCACATCCATCTGCCAGATCTCATAGTCCAGATGGACAGTAATTGCAAGCATAATCCAAATGGACTTGAGCATTGCCATAGGGGAGAATATCTCATCATAGTCAATACCATAACATTGACGACACCTCTTGGCAACTAGATAGGCTTTATAGGTCTCCACCTTTCCATCTGCACCCCTCTTCCTTTTGAAGATCCATCTACACCCAATAGGTTTAATTCCTTTGGATGGATCAACCAATGGCCACACATCGTTGACCTCCATGGACTCCATTTCGGATTTCATGGTCTCAAGCCATTTTTCGAAATCAGGTCTCTACAGAGCATCCATATAGGTGATCGATCCTCATCATTTTCATCGAGTTCAATGGGATCACCATCCTAGACCAAAAAATCATAGTATCTGTTCAACTAATGCGGTACTCTACTAAAATGCCTTAATAGTGTAGGTACACTAGGCTCCAGATTTGATCTAATCGAATCCAATTCTGGTTCAGCTATAGGTGTCAATTTTTCTACTTATTGAACTTCATTAAGTTCAACCTTAGAGGCAATAGTTCCTTCACCAAGAAATTCCTTTTCCAAAAAGGTTGCCCTAAGACTGATGAACACCTTTTGTTCATCAGCATGGTAGAAATAGTATCCTAATGTCTCTTTTGGATATCCTATAAATGTGCACTTGTTAGACCTAGGTCCAAGTTTATCTGTAACTAACCGTTTGACATAAGTCGGGCACCCCCAAACCCTAAGATGTGAAAGTGCTGGCTTACGCTCTATACATATCTCATATGGAGTCTTAACTACAGACTTTCTTGGAATCCTATTTAACAGATAACAAGCCAATTCGAGTGCATATCCCCAGAAGGATATCGGCAAGCTGACAAAATCCATCATGGATTGGACCATGTCTAACAGAGTTTGATTCCTCCTTTCAGACACACCATTATGCTATAGTATTCCTGGAGGAGTTCATTGGGAGAGAATCCCATTCTCCCCTAGATATGTGAGAAACTCACTGGAAAAGTATTCTCCTCCTCGATCAGACTGAAGAATTTTAATACTCTTTCCAGTTTGTTTTTCTACTTCACTTCAAAATCGTTTGAATATTTCAAAAGAATCTGACTTATGTTTCATCAGATAGATATATCCATATCTAGATAGATCATCTATGAAAGTAATGAAGTAGACATATCCACCTTTGGCACTTGTGCTCATTGATCCACATACATCAGTATATACTAGACCTAATAGTTCAGTGGCTCTTTCACCTTTTTCAGTAAAAGATGACTTGGTCATTTTACCAAGAATACAGGATTCACAGATTGAAAGTGATTCCCAATCACTGACTTCAAGGATTTCCTCTTGAGTTAACCTGTCTATCCGATTCTTATTTATGTGACCTAGCCTATAATGCCATAAGTAGATATCTGACACACTATCTAATCTAGGGTGCTTGTCGGTTGAATAGACTACGTTAACAGGTTGTGATAATATATACACACCATTATTCAAATATTCATAGAAAATAGTAACACCATTCATAATGATATTATAAACTTATTTCTTTATTAAAATTTCATAATCATTTTTGGCCAGAAGGCCTACAGAAATGATATTTAAATAAAACCTGGGATAGAAGTGACAATCACTAAGAACAATGGTATAGGACTCAAATATAAGTTTCAAAATTTTTAAAGCTAGAACTAAAACTAGTCTTCCATCTTCAACGTTTAGGAATCTTTCATCTTGCTCGAATCTCCTACTGACCTGCAACCCCTGCAATGAATTGCAAATATGGTAAGAGCTACCAGTATCCAATACCCAATCAGTAATATCATAAATAGAGAAATTGCAAGGAGTTATCATATAAATACCTTGCCCAGCAATAACTTGCTTCTTTCTCTACCTATTTGGATCCAAAGAGGCAATGTACTGAGGATAGTTCCTTTTCCAATGCCCCCGCTTCTTGCAAAGGAAGCATTCAGCTTGACTCTTATCGAGCTTGATCTTTCTGGTCTAGCCCTGCACAGATGTCCCAGCTTAAACTTGCACCTTCTTAGCTTTCTTCTTCTTGTTCTTCTTTCCTTTCCTAAGGGGTCGAGAGCCAGAAGATGAACCTCCCACTAAGTTCACCGACTCTTTATGGAGTTGGTGATCCTTCTCAAAGTTTTGAAGTAACCCCAGTAACCCATGGTAGTCTACTACAGACTTTGTCATTCTAAAATGAGTAAGGAATGAGAGAAATGACTTGGGCAATGAGTTCGGTATTGCATCTTTCCCAAGCTATTTATGTAACGAAAAGTTAAGCTTGCTCAATCACTCTATCAGCTCAATCATATATAATACATGATCAGTGATAGAGGCACCATCCTGCATTCTGGCGTTGAAGATGGCATAACTAGTCTTGTGCCTCTCCACGTCATTGGGTGTGCAAAAGAAATCCTCCAACACTTGAAGCATGTCCTTTGGCTGAGCCGTCTTAAATCTATGACTAAACTCATCGCTCATAGCAGCCAGCATAATACAGCACACCATGGTCCAATCACTGAGCCACTTTTGGTAAGTATTTTTGACTGTTCTATGTGCATTGGGAGCTGGCTCCTCAGGTGCAGGATCCGTCAGCACATATAGGATCCGTTCATGCTCTAGAACTATCTTCAACTTTCGATATCAGCTACCAAAGTTGGGTCCCACCAACTTATCATTGTCCAATAATGATTAGAGTGATAAGGAAGTGACCATATCTACACAAAGAAAAAATATAATCTAATTAGTAATTGATTCATTAAACCTAAAAATTTGGACTTTGATCAAAAGTTTCTTCCATTGTTTATTCGAATTGATAGCCTCTACCTCCAATCTAAGAAATTATTGTAATTCCTTAGTGGGTACTAGAATCCACATAGACTGTACACAAGCCCAAATTTGGTTGGCCCACCCATTTACATCTAAGGATAGGTTCATAACCAATTATTTCTCTAAATAACTTTTAGTAATTAAATTTTGCCTCAGCCCCTGATCAGTTGGCTTTAGCCTTCTCAAAAAAGGGTCCAGTTAGGTCCAACCATTAACATGACCATACTTGGCCCATCTAACCAATAAATAATCAGGCCTAACTTTGGTTGGCCTACCTGACCACCATTTAGAAAGATGTATCCAAGAGATCATATAATGAATGATAATTCCATCAACCGATGAGCACCAGGCCTTTGGGCCTCCAATGATTATCCAACTGATGGACCCATTATCATCCAGTTTAATGGGAGGCTATGATCTAGTTATCATATAACTATTTTATTTTAAGAGATCTAATAATTTTAGAGGATTTATTTATAGAAGTGAGTAGGTCAAATTAACCAACTTGTTATGATCCTCCCATTAGCTTCACCAAGTCAGCTTAAGGGAGACTACTAACAGGCTGATCTAGGAGCACCTAAATCAGTCACACTGATTTACCTATCTGACATGGGTCAACTCAAATTGTTAAGTGATTTAATCAAAACTCAATCTCACTAAGAAGGCCAGGTAAGTGAGATCGGTGGAAGGATCTGCCAAAGCTTGCCTTAGACACCATCGAAAATAGCTAGGTAAATAGGCTGCCAATTAAAAATCATCGATCGTATGTGCCAAACTTATCTTAGATATCAATTAATTTAATTAATCTTGATTAGATCAACCTAACAATTCGAGCTAGACCTCTTAGCCAAGAATCAAGTCCATTTGGTTCTTGTTAAAGACATGGACTTGACCAACTATAACTATTATAATTGATCTAGAGAATCCTTAACCTGATCTAAGATAATAATTGATTAGATTTAGTCAATTCTCTAATTAAGTTCATTCTTTAATCTATCCTTAGGTCTAATCCAGTTAATGGACTTAATCCCCACTAACCCGTTAATCCAATGTGTTATAATTCGTGTTATAGGATCTTCAATTTATAATCCTAGAATCTAATCAAACAACTTCTTAATTCTTAATTAAGTTTTGGGCTGAGGGTTGCGGTTTGGCTTTTCAAAAATAATTTTTATTTTTGTAAAATATTTTTACAATATGGTTCTATCAACCAAGTTGCATGTTTGATTCATAATCAATATGCAAGTAAAATAAACATGAAACTACTTTAGATCTAATCTAAATAGGTTCATGTAATTAAAATAGTTTCAATAATAATCAATCATAAATCTTCCTAAATCAAATCTAACATATGTATGATGATTAAAATTAGATTAAAATATTTTTAATCAAATCATAAAATTTTTTAGATCTAATTTAAAATTTTATTATTAATATTTTAGATCAGCACATATTAGGATAATCTTTCCATTATAAAGGATAGACCTTACAGCAAGACAACCTTATGGCAGTCCATATAACCTAAAATATTTTATTTTTAGATCTAAAATTATTTTAAATCTATTAAATTATAAATAAAATTAAATCAAATCTAATAAATTTATAATTAGAGTCAGATCATCACAAACTAGCATAATCTTTTCACTATAAGGGATAAATCTTACAGCAGGACAACTTTATGACAGTTCGTGAGATCTAAATTTTTAATTTTAGATTTAATAATTAGATTATAAATTAAATATAATCTAAAAAATAATCTAAACATGCATAAAAATCATGTAATAAGAACCTAGGCTCTGATACCAATTGAAGGAACCAGATCTAGGGTTTCACGGGTAGATCTTGAAATTTTTTCAGGATCAGACAGCAAAAGACTTAAATAAATTAAATATTTATTTAAATAAATATATAAATACCTAGATCTCAGATATTACATGATCAAGGCATGATATTAAATTAGAAATTAAAAACATAAAGGAGAAGAAAAGGTTGATCACATCAACCTAGATCTATACTACATCTAATGCAGGTATGAAATCAATAGATCAGATCTATTATCTATGCAAGTTAGATGTTCTAACTTACTATCTAGGCTTGAGGATGAAATCATGAGTTGCACATGCATCCAGCTTCTTGGAGTCATCCACACAAGCCTATGAACTCTGATCTGAAGTCCGATGCTCCTTTCTTCAAAATATGGACTCTCCAAAATATGAGAAAGAATAGAAGAGTTTTTTTATCTCAAACTTTCTCAGAAGGAGGAGAGATGAAGAATAAAATAGCCCTAGAAGAAGATCCTCTTCTTCTTCTCTTTTCTCTCACTTAGACACCTAGTTTGGTGCCTATGGAACCTCCACACCCAAGGACCCTCTTCCTCTGATTTTTGCATACCCTAAATGTCTCCCAAAGCTTTATATTCCATGAAAATGTTAGCCAAAAATTGATCCAATAAATAGAGAAAAAAAAAGAGTCCTTGTCTAGGTCAAAAATTGGACAAGGAAAGGTCAAACAAGGCAAGACAAGGGGCGCCCAACTCTTGGGTGCCTCCTCCATAATTGTTGGCATTTTGGGCGCCTCCTCCACAATTGTTGGCATGGACCAGCAAGGAAGGGCACATAAAAAAGAGATTTCTCACATGGAATAAGAGAAGAATTAATAAAAGAGGGGGTGGCATTCAAGGGAAGGTGTTTTGGTCAACAAGGAATCTATCTCATAGAATCCTAAAGCAAAACTAACTCTCCTTTTGACTTGGTCTTCTAACAAATTATCTTATGAGAAAAGATGGGAGAGAGGGGCATGCGTGAACATCAGGGATAGGAGATCTCACACACAAAATAAAGAAAAATGGGCATGGGGGGCATGGGCTAAGGTGGTGCAAGGTTAGGGAGTCCTAGTCACACTAGGACTCCTATTTTGAATTGGTCAAACAAGGTATTTTAACCAAATAAAATCAAGAATAAATCAACTCAATTAAATAAGATCCTAACCTATTTAAAGGCTTAATTAAATTAAATTTAATTTTGATTTATTTTTCTAATTAAATTAAAAAATTGGGTTAACCTAGGTTCTAGTTAGACTAGGAGTAGTTCTTCCTTGCACTTGGTTTATCCAATAAGTCAATTGAACTTGATCCAATCAAGTCCAAATCAAATTTAATTAAATTATATTTAATTAAACCTAATTTAAGCCCTCTGACTTAAGCAAATTAAGCTAATTAGAAATCTAATTGCTAATTGATCCTCCTACAATACTTGCACTAGGTTAAACACCAATCATATTGATTGTTTAACCCTAGAACAATTCTTAATCATTGATCAACCATCCAATCAGATCATGGGTTCTAATATGTGTGATCTCATGCTCTGAATCTAAGTCAATAGCATAGAAATGGATTTTTATATCAATCAAAATGACCATCTAGCAATGGTACCCGACAGTCAGATAGGTCGAATGTGTAGAACAACATCCTTAGAATCCATGCAGATATAGTTTTCATATAATTCATTCCCTTGACCAAAATGCTCGTAGAACATCTCAGAGTTCAATTGTCAACTCTGATCAGGTTGTCTACATTGTATTTTAAAATATCAAATCCATCTGATGGATTATCCTAGCCAAGATTTTGCTATATTAAAATATAGTGATACATTCTTCTCCAACTCTTAAAGTGGTCAATCCCATCTTGATCATACTCTGACTTTGCAAGTACTTGACTATGCCTTGAAGCCTTCTATTACTGAATTAGAAATTTAGTTAGTCTGATACCAAAGCATGGTGAGTTGCTTGTAGGTCACTGAGGTGATCTCAGGTCAAAGGGATACTTATACCTATATCCCATCAGAGATATTTTCGATAGCAGCATGCTCTAAAGTTAGTCACGTTCAATGATAATGTACCTATAAATCTCACCTATATACCATACCAGTGTCTCCACACTCCTTGGTTAAGAGGACAACCAACCTATATGGCATACAACAATCTATGCTCGATAGATATTGTCATCCTTATTAATAGCCTATCATTTGATCGTGAATAAATTTAAGGACTAATCGATAAATTCTCTCTTTATCGAAGCTAAATAGTCCAAAGGACTTTATCATAATAATGGAGTTTGTTAGAAGATGAATACTTATGATGAAAAATATCAAAAATATATTTTATTTATTAATGAATCAATTATAAATATAAAGTAACTCAATCATCAATAGGCTGACGATTGGCTTTGGGACATATTTTTCAGCATCATATATATTATATTTTTGCTTATGCTCAAGTATTTTGTCATCATCAAAAGGGGGAGATTATTGCACCAGGAATTGATTTTAATGATTATAAAATATTTGAAGGGATACTAATGGTTTGGCTTGAAAAAAGATCAATTATGTATTTCAGGTTCAATAAAAAATTTTAAGTTTATTAAAGAAAGATGAAGAGGGGCAAAATCATAATTTCATAAAGTTGAAGATCAAAAAAAATTATTTCGAAAGCCTCAAGAACAAATATAGAAGATTTCTATTCTTTTGAAGGTAGTTTCATAAATTTTGGATGTCAGAATTGAAAGAAAAATAAGTTTGAACAAAAGGATTGACCCTTGCTACAAAGGGCTGAATGGCGCACCATTTCTGGCTGGCACACCGACCTCTGCTATTCTGCATGTCAAAAATATAGAATGTTACATTTTTTATTCTATGCCATAGAAGTCGACCCTTGTGCAGGGGACGACCCCTAGGGTCTAAAGAAAATAGTGCAGGATTCGCTATGCTACTTTCAAAAAATATTTCAAAAATAGTAATAATGTAGTAGAAAATAATTAATATAATTAATTATCTACTGATCATATCAGATTATTTAACCCTACACGTTAAGATCTAAACATAATATGCATGCATACATCAATAGATCTGAAAATAAAACTATGTAATAAACTATTTACTACATCTATGTGTTTAGAACACAATACCTTTTTATGGATAGTTGATCACTACAATCTGAGTCCATCAGATAATGCTCTAGTATCACGTCATAGCCGCACATGTGTCTGGCCTCTACGGTTGATCCACATGGAGCTCCTGATCCCGATCAGCCCCACTGGAGTGCTAGCTCCTCATCAGGGCCTTCAATGACTGATCATGATCGATCCAATCGATTGCATACTTTCTATTTTTTTAGATATTCTAAAAAATTATAACATAAATATTGGAGGATGATGAAGATGTGTTTCAAATTTGATGGCGATTCGATGCTCACAGCACTCGATCTCTCCACCCAAACCCAGATTCCCAAATGTAGGATTTCACTCAGCCCAAAAACTCTGACACACTAAAAATCCTATCACGCCCTCTCTGTGTGGAGTTTTTCTATAAAATAAGTTTTCATGAAAAGATAAATTTTATATCTATAATCCCTATTTAGATCATATCTAAAAATAGGATATTCTTAGAGGTGAAAATTATAAGAGAAGAGAGGCATAAGGGAAAAGAAAAGTGCTGTAGGATCTTGTTCATCTTTACTTTAAGATTTTTTTCACCCAGAATTGATGCCCAAACATTCTAAATTTTTTTACAACGTAATGCTAACCCCTTATCCTACATGCATAAAAATTCTCATAATTTATTGATGTGAATACCAAGGAAAAACTGCATGAGAAATGATATGGGTCAAGTGGTTGAGAGGTTTTAACCACTCACTTGATTTCAAAAATCAAATGAGCCTCTTATCCTTATCCAACGCCCCCTCCCTTGTGTTTAACATGCAGAAGGACTCTCCTTCTGTGTGCATATTTTTATTTCTCTAAAAAATATTTGACAAATAAAAGAAAGGGTGTGGGAAGCAAAGTGGAAAAGTCAAAAATGGTGGGCGCATGGGAGAATTTGAATTCAAACTTCATTTGACTTGATCCTAATTGGTTTCAACCAAACCAATTAATCTAGACCAAATTAAATTAGATTAAATCCAACCAAATTAGGCTTAGCCTAATCCAATAAAATTTTAATTAAATTAAAAATTAATTAGATCTAGGTCCTATTCAAATTAGGGTCGAAACTTTCATAGCGATTAGGTCATCTCATGACCAAATCGGATCAAATTCAATCGTACTTGATCGAATCCTCATCACTCAATCAAATTGAGCTAATCAGCAATCAAATTGCTAATTAATCCTCCAAAAATATCAAAGTCTAAATCGAATGGGTTACTGGGCAATAGAGTCCTATCAAGATGAAACTCTTGAAGAGTCTTAAATTAGTGGGACTCTTAAACCCAGTATCCCAAATGAATCAAACTTACGATCATAGAGTCTCAGACTAGTAGAACTCTTGATTAGAGAGTCCCAAATAAGCAGGCAGAGTTTCAGTCCAGGAGGACTCTTGATCATAGAGTTTCAATCCAGTGGGACTCTTGACCATAGAGTCCTAGACCAATGGGACTCTAGATCAGCCATCAGATTAGATAGAAACTCCTAATGTGTGTGACCCCATAAGTCTGAACCTAAGCCTGTAGCATAAAAACCAATTTCTATACTAATCGAAGTGATCATCTAGCAATGGTACCCGACATTTGGATAGGTTAAATAATCATAATTATAATATTTAGAACCTACGTAAATATGGTTACCATATAATTCATCCCTATGATCTCTGTGTAATAGATGACTCAAGGTTAGACTATCAACCCTAGAAAATACATTCATGTCATGTCTCAAAGCAATTAGTCCCATGACTCCTCACTAAGACTACCCTGGTCAAGGTTTTGCTAAATTGAAACATAATTAAATACGGCTCCTGAAATCAAGAGTGGTCAATTCCATCTTGATACACGTACCAACTTTACAAGTACTTGACTGTACCCAAAAATCTTTCATCACTGAATTAGAAATTTAGATAGTCCAGCACCAAAATATAGTGAGTTGCTTGGAAGTCACCATGGTGATCTCAGGTCGGAGGAACATTTATACCCATATTCCATCAAAGCTAGTCTTGACAGGAGAAAAGCCCCGGAGTTGGTCACATTCAGTGCAGATATATCCATACATCTCACTTGCATGCCATATCAGTGTCTCAACACTCCTTGGTTATAAGGACAACCAACCTATATAGCACACAACGATCTATACTCGATAAACATTATCATCCTAAGTAACAACGTATCATTTGGTCGTGAACTATTTAAGGATTAAATGACAAATCCTACTTTGCCAAATCTAGATAGTCCTAAAGACTTCATCACAACACAAGAGTTCATTAGAAGACAATAGAATTTATGATGAAAAATGCCAAAATAACTTTTATTAATTTATAATTCATATACAATTAGAAATATATGGCCCAACCATCAATAGACTAATGATTAGCTTTATGATACATTTCCAACAATCTTCCACTTGGACTAAAGCCAATCGGTGTAGTATCTAATACCTATCTTCGACTTAAAGTCGTCGAACTCCTTCACCACAATAGCTTTAGTAAATGGGTCGACTAGGTTCTCCTTTCCATTGATCTTCTGAAGGTCCACGTCACCTTGATCCATAATCTCTCAGATAAGATGGTAGCGGTGCAGAATATGCTTCTTCCGCTAGTGTACCTTTGGTTCCTTCATTTGAGCAATGGCTCTAGAGCTGCCACAATAAAGCAGAATTGGACCATGAAGGGAGGGTACTACTCCAAACTCGGTGATGAATTTTCTTATCCACATCGCTTCTTTGGCAACATCTGATGCAGCAACATACTCCACCTCGCAAACTAAATCGACCATAGTATGCTGCTTGGAACTCTTTCAGCAGATAGCCCCACCATTAAGGGTAAATATATATCCCGACACACTCTTACTATCATCGTGATCAGACTGAAAACTGAAGTCTGTGAACCCCATAAGTTTTAAGTCCGATTCACCATATACAAGCCATTGGTCATTAGTATCTTTTAAATACTTCAGGATGGTTTCAACAACCTTCCAGTGATTCTTTCCTGGATTAGATTGGTATCTACTCACTACACTTAGCGAGTATGCCACATCTGATCGCGTATATGTCATGACGTATATTATAGAACCCACTGCAAAAGCATATGGTATTCTATTCATACGCTCTTTGTCTAGAAGTGTTGTTGGACAATCCCTCTTTGAAAAAAAAATTCTATGGCCTATCGGTAGATAGCCTTTCTTGGAATTTTTCATGCTGAACCGTTTCAGCATAGTATCAATGTATGTGAATTGGAACAATCCAAGCAACCTTTTAGATCTATTTCTATAGATCTTCATTCCTAGGATATAGGAAGCTTCTCCTAGATCTTTCATAAAGAATTGTGATGACAACCAAATCTTTATTCCTTATAATGCAGGGACATCATTTCCGATTAAGAGAATGTCATCCACATACAATACTAGAAATACTATTGCTAGACCATTAGCCCATTTGTATATGCAGGGCTCCTCTTCATTCTTAACAAAGTCATACATTTTGATTATTCTATCAAATCATATGTTCCAGTTCCAAGATGGCTGCTTTAGTCCATAAATGGACCTCTGAAGCTTACACACCTTAGACTTATCTATGAACATGAAACCTTCAGGTTGTATCATATACACCGCTTCATCCAGCTCTCTATTCAGGAAAGCTATTTTCACATCCATCTGCCAGATTTCATAGTCCAAATAAGCAGCTATGGCAAGCATTATTCGAAAGGATTTGAGCATTGCCACAGAAGAGAACATCTCATCATAGTCAATACCATAACGTTGATGATACCTCTTGGCAACCAAATGAATTTTATAGGTCTCCACCTTTCCGTCTGCACCTCTTTTCCTCTTGAAGACCCACTTACACCCTATGGATTTTACCCCTTTGGGTGGGTCAATCAATGTCCATACATCATTGACCTTTATGAATTCCATCTTGGATTTCATGGCCTCAAACCATTTCTCAGAGTCGGATCTCTACATTGCATCCATATAGATGATTGGGTCCTGATCATTTTCATCGAGTTCGATAGGATCCCCATCCCAGACTAAAAAACCATAGTATCTATCCGGTTGATGTGGTACTCTACCAGATCTTCTTAAGGATGCTTCTATAATGGATTCTGGGTCTGATCTAATCAGATTCAGCTTAGGTTTAATAACTTATGTCCATTCTTCCACCTATCGTACTTCATCAAGTTCGACCTTAAAGGCATTAGTTCCTTCACCAAGGAACTCCTTTTCTAAAAAGACTGTCTTAAGGCTGACAAACACTTTTTGCTCATCAGCAAGGTAGAAGTAGTACCCTTTGGTTTCTTTTGGATAACCTATAAAACTACACTTATCAGACCTAGGTCCAAGCTTGTCATCATCAAATGTTTGACGTAAGTCGGACACCCCCAAATCCTAAGGTGTGAAAGCATTGGCTTACGCCCTATCCATATTTTTTATGGTGTTTTATTAACAGATTTACTCATAACCCTATTTAGAATGTAACAAGCTAACTCGAGCGCATATCTCCATAGGGAGATCGGCAAACCAGCAAACTCCATCATGGATCGAACCATGTCCAATAGGATCCGATTTCTTCTTTCAGACACATCATTATGTTATGATGTTCCAAAAGGGATCCATTGAGAGAGAATCCCATTCTCTCAAAAATATATCAAAAATTTATTGAAAAGGTATTCACCCCCTCGATTAGATCGAAGAGTTTTAATACTCTTTCCAGTTTACTTTTCTATCTCATTTCAAAATAGTTTGAACATTTCAAACGACTCCAACTTATGCATCATTAAATAGACATATCGATACCTCGATAGGTCATCTGTGAAGGTTATTAAGTAGAAATATCCATCTCTAACACTTGAGCTCATTGGTCCACATACATCTGAATGTACTAAACTCAAGAGTTCAATGGCTCGTTCACCTTTTTCAGTAAAAGGTGACTTGGTCATCTTACCAAGAAGATAGAACTCATAGGTCGGAAGTGACTCACAATCACTAACCTCAAGAATTCCTTCTTTAGCTAACCTGTTAATTCTATTCTTGTTAATATAACCTAGCCTATAGTTTCAAAGCTAGACATCAGACACATCATTAATTCTAGAGCATTTACTGGAGGATTGAACCATGTTAACAGGCATAGAAAGTAAATAAATTTCGTTATTTAATTATCCAATCAAAATTGTAACACCATTCAAAATGACATTACAAAATTTTTCTTTTATTGATATTTCAAAACAATTCATTGCCAAAAGACCTATAGAAATGACAATCAATAAGAAAGTTGGACAATAATGACATTCATTAAGAATAACTTTATTTGAATTGATTACAAGGTTCATGATTCCTAAAGCTAGAATTAGAATTTGTCTTCCATCTCCAACATTCAGAAATCTCTCATCTTGATCAAATCTCCTACTAACCTATAAGTCCTGCATAGAATTACAAATATAATAAGGGCTTCCAGTATCTAATACCTAGGCAGTAGAATCAAATAAGAAAAAATTATAAGGTGTTATCATATAATTACCTTGCCCAGCAACCACTTGCTTCGTCCCCAGCTTATTCAGATCCAAGGAGGCAATGTACAAAGGATAGTTCCTCTTTCAGTGCCCCTACTTCTTATAGAAGAAGTACTCTACCTGGCTCTAATCAGACTTATGCTACTTGGTCTGATCCTATGTAGTCGTCCCAACATGCGGCTGCACCTTCTTGTTTTTCTTCTTCTTATTCTTCTTTCCTTTCTTAAAGGGTCGACGATCAGAAGAAGACCCTCCCACTACATTCACCATCTCCTTGTGGAGTTAGTGATCCTTCTCAAAGTTCTGCAGCAACCCCAACATGCCATGGTAGTTCACTGCAGGCTTTGTCATTCTAAAATGAGTTAAGAAGGGGAGGAAGGACTTGGGCAAAGAATTAAGTATCGCATCCTTACCAAGCTACTCGTGCAGGAGAAAGCCCAACTTACTAAGGCACTCAATCATCTCAATCATGTACAATACATGATTGGTGGTTGAGGCCTCATCCCTCATCTGAGCATTGAAAATGGCACAACTTGTTTTATGCCTTTCAACATCGTCCGGCATGCCAAAAGCGTCGTTCAATATTTGAAGCATCTTCTATGGCTAGGTGTTTTCAAACCTACAGCTGAACTCATCATTCATTGCCGCCAGCATTATATATCGAATGGTGGTGCGATCATTGAGCCACTTCAGATAAGTATCTCGAACTGCTCTCCTAGCATTCGGGGCTGGCTCCTTAGGTGCTCGATCCATTACCACATAAAAAATCCGCTCATGCTCTAGGATGATTTTGAACTTACGATACCAGCTATCGTAGTTGGATCCCATTAATTTATCATGGTCTAACAATGATCGGAGCGATAGGTTAGTGGCCATGTCTGCTCAAAAAGAAAAATCAAACCTAATTAGTATATGAATTATTAATTCTAAAGATTTGGACTTCAGTCTAAAGGTCCTCCCACTATTTTATATAAATTAATAGTTTTTACCTCCAATTTGAGGAATTACTCTAATTTCTTAGTAGGTACCAGAATCCACATAGACTACACATGAGCCCAACTTTGGTTGGTCAACCCATGTGCACCTATGGATAGATTCAAAATCAATTATTTCTCTAAACAACTTTTAGTAACATTGATTTTGCCCCATAGACCTAATCAGTAGGCTTTAGCCTCCACTGAAAAAGGTTTGGTTAGGTCCAACTATTAACATGACCTCATTTGATCTTATCTAACCAATAAATGATCAGGCCTGACTTTGGTCGGCCAACCTAACCACCATCAGAAAGACTTAATCAAATTATCATTTTATGAATGATAATTTTATTAGTCAATAATCATCAGGCCTTTGGGCCTCCAATGATCATTATACTAATAAACCCATTATCACTCAACTTAGTGGGAGGTTATGATTTAGTTATCTATATAACTATTTTATTTTTAAGGATCTAATAATTTTAGAGGATTTAGTTAACTAATTTAAAAAATTCAATGAGCCAATTTTGATCCTCCAACTGATTTCACCAAGTCAGAAAAGAATCTAATCTAAGTTGGCATTAGGAGCACCTAAATCAGTCAAACTGATTTACCTAATAGACATGGGTGAGCCTGAATCACCAAGTGATCTAATCAAAATCTAACTCATCAGGATGGCCAACTAAGCAAAATCAGTGGAAGGGATATAACATTAACTCATCAAAGATCAAATCAATGCGAGTAGCTTTCAATTAAAAACCACTGATCAAACTGCTAAACTTATCTTAGACACCATCCGATTCATTAGTTTTAATTTGACCAACCTAGTAATTTTGGATTCGACCTTGTAACCTTGAATCAAGTCCATTTGGTCCTTATTAAATGCATGGACTTGACCAACTACAACTATTGTAACTCAGTCTATAGAGTCCTTGACCTAATCTTAATTAACATTTAATTAGATTTGATCAATTACTCTAAATTAGTTCATCTTTTAACTAACCTTAGGTCTAACCCAATTTATGAACCTAATTCAGCTAACCCAATAATCCATAAGTTTATGATTAATGACTTAGAGTTTTAATTCATAATTCTAGACACTTAATCATTATACTTAATTTTTAATTAAGTTTATGGGCTGAGGGTTAGGGTTCGGCATTTCGAAAATATTCTTTTTTAATTTTGAAAGGTTCTTTACAACTTAGCATTGTTCACCAATTGAGTTGACTCATTTTAAACCAATTAAGTCGACTCATTTCAAAATTAAATCATCTCAATTCACAACTAATACTAGTTGTAAGGTTTAATCTGAAACTATGTATACTACATAATCATAAAATCATGAATCAAACTTTATCTAATTATGCATTCATGATCATAAATCAGATTAAAGTCTAATATAATTAAATCATAAAAATATTAGATCAAATCTAGTAATTTCATGATTAACGATATAGATCAGTAATGTACCAGAATAATCTTCACTGTAGGGGTAAATCCTACAGCAAGACAACCTGCAGTCCATGCGATCTAGATTTTAATTTTTTAGTTCTAATTACTCTAATTATTAAGTTAATATTTAGATCAAATATAAATTATTAATCTAAATATGCAAGCATATCATGTTTAAAGAATCTTGCTCTGATACCAATTGAAGAAAATAGTGCAGGGTTTGCTATGCTACTTTCGAAAAATATTTTAAAAATATCAATGATGTAGCAAAAAATAATTAATCTAATTAAAAATCTATTGATCATATTAAATTATTTAATCCTACATATTAGGATTTAAACATAATATGCATGCATACATCAATAGATCTGAAAATAAAACTATGTAATAAACTATTTACTACATCTATGTGTCCAGAACATAATACCTTTTCATGGATAGTCGATCACCGCAATCTAAGTCCATCGAATAATGCTCTGGTATCACATCACAGCCACACACATGTTCGGCCTCTATGGTTGGTCCACATGGAGCTCCTGATCCCGATCAGCCCCACTGGAGTGCTAGCTCCTCGCTGGGGTCTTCGATGGTTGATCATGATCGATCCGATCAATCATATACTTTTTGATTTTTAAAATATTTTAAAAAATTTAAACATAAATATTGGTAGATGATGAAGATGTGTTTCAAATTTGGTGGTGATCTGATACTCACAGCATTCAATTTCTCCACCTAAACCCAGATTCCTAAATCTAGGATTTCACTTAGCCTAAAAACCCTGACACACTAAAAATCCTATCACGCCCTCTCTATGTGGAGTTTTTTCATGAATTAAGTTTTCATGGAAATATAACTTTTAGATCTATAATCTCTATTTAGATTATATCTAAAAATAGGATATCCTTAGAGGTGAAAATCATAAGAGAAGAGAGGCATAATGGAAAAGAAAAGTGCTGCAGGATCTTGTTCACCTTCACTCAGAGATTTTCTCACCCAGAACTAATGCCCAGACACTCTAAAAATTTTACCACATAATGCTAACCCCTTCTCTTATATGCACAAAAATTTTCATAATTTATTGGCATGAATACCATGGGAAAACCGTATAGAAAATGATAAGAGTCGAGTGGTTGAGAGGTTTTGGCCACTCGCTTGATTTCAAAAATCAAATGAGCCTCTTATCCTTATCCAACATCCCCTCCCTTATGTTTAACATGTAGAAGGACTCTCCTTCTATGTGTATATTTTTATTTCTCCAAAAAATATTTGACAAACAAAAGGGAGGGCGTGGGAAGCAGAGTAGGAACGTCAAAAATGGTGGGTGCATGGTGAAGGGAAATCCTGATTTCTCAGTCCAGGTTCGTCCAGATCTGATTTGGGTAATCCTATTATCCTATAGATGATCCTGATTGCAGCGAAAGGTTCTGGATCTAGCCACGCAAGCGCCTGGCCTCTACCGGTATCCACTCGAGTTGGATCTGGAGATCCTCTTCTTCTCTATCATGCCTCCAAAAATCAGATCTGGATCTGATCTAGAGGATCTTCAAAACTCTTTTGAAGATCTGCAGTCGTCCTTTTGCAGCAGCGCAGCCTTCTTGCTTTTGATCGCCTTTCCTTGATCTGAATCGCACCAACCTAAGTCCAAAACTCTTTTGGACGTGGAGAGCAAGGGGAGAAGAGACTATGGCATGGAGGAGGGGGGAGAGGCAGCCTTGGGGCATGGGGTTTCTCAATTGAATTGCATTAGCATAGAATCTGAGTTGGGCGCAGGGTCTTATTTATAGACTAAGCGTGATCCAACTCCTCTTCCTCCCAACCAATCACAACCCTTTGTGAAATCAGATCTAAATCTGATTGGTTGGGAATAGAGACCCCTGGATTCCTCCTTAGAGGGCGCCTAAGACCAGTCAAACTGGATTCTTAGTAGAACTCTGATTGGAATCCAAAAGGGAGGTGGAGTCCTTGTCCAACAAGGACTCCTAGGCGCCTCCTACTTGGGCTCACGCCACCCTTGGCGTGCGCCCTTCTCCTTGCCAGGTTCTGGCAGGGGGACAGGCCCCCACCAGCTCTCCAATAGGTGCATGACATGTGGTCAAAAGTCAAAGTGTCAATGGTCAACGTTTGACCAGTCAAAGGTAGACTTTTGACCAAAGTCAAAGAACAAGAAATGGCAGGTGACCAAAAATGGCAGGTAATGTCTTACAAATAAGACAACCTTTTCTGACTTGGACAACCTCCAGTCAGACCATATGAAGGCCTCTGATTGAGCACAAACTCCTTTGGCTCAGTCAGGACAACTTATTTGTGATAGTAAAAGAAGAACGTTAGGTTCAATCGAGTGCTAGCACGATTTTCTTGAACCTAATTGAATCTCATTCAGATCAATTGAACTAGATCAGTTCAATTGATGATCACCAGATTCAAACCCTTGTTTGTGTGACCCAGTTAGGTTCAGTTCTGTATGGTAATGGGATATGTCATGATCTCTATCATCGACATCATCGAAACTCCTTTCGATGGATCAGAACTCTTCTGATTCGAACAGCTAGAATGATCGATCATCTAAATCATTCTAATTGCTCCCAAAATCCACCAGTGACACCTAGCAGTATATGGTGGCAACCCATCAGAGCTGAATGCGAACCTCTTGGTGCAGCTACCTGTGTGATTAAGTTCTTCTATCTTGAGCCCCGATCAGATTAGGGTTAAGGTAAACTCGTCAAACCCTAGTCTCTGTCATATGATGTAATCATTCGATTCGAGTCCAATGTGAAAATCTAAATAGAAACTCTTTCTATTATTTCACTCTGCCATGGCCATGGGCTTCAGGACTTGATTCTCATGATTATCATAGGGCTGCTCCTCTACCACCGAGGTAGATAGATCCCATCTTGATGCAATCCAGTTCCTACAATGAACATGCTATAGCCAACATACACCTCAGGGTTCCATATGGCTAGGAGATCGAGTAATGGTGTAGTCAAACTATAACACCCTCAAGGTGAACTACCGATGCATCTCAGGTCAAAGAACCAGACACACTACTGCAGCATCGAGTCAGTCATTGACGAGAAGGTAGACTTCCTAATGACTACTCGAGGTGGTCACGCTCAGTGCCCTCGTTCTCTAACGAGTACCTGTACTCTCGCTCCGGTGTCTCCACACCGTAGACTCAAGACTCATCTACTAAAAAGAAGCGATCGTACACCAACCTTCCGGATCAATCACCATCCTCGTGATGATCCTATGGTCGGGAGCTGTTTATGAGTTAATAATGATTATTCATGTCTTAAATTTTCAACTCTTGAAAATATGAATTATCATTACCATTAACTCAAAGGATGTATCACAGACACTAAATACACAGGTATGATAGAAAATAACCCATTTTATTGATTATAGTCAAAATTATAATTTTGCCCCTAGAAGTGTATTACAAGTGTCAGCCAATTCTGGCTTCTAGGGCACATATATCTAACAATCTCCCACTTGTCCTAAAGCCAATTGGCTACAAGTCTAAGTCCCATCTTCTCAAGGTGGGCTTCAATCTTCTGCTAGCCCAACGGCTTTGTAAGTGGGTCTGCCACATTATCTGCGGAGTTGACTCTCTTGACCTCAACGTAATCCTTTCTCAAGGTAATCGTGGATGAGATGATATCGCTGTTTGCTAGAAACTCTTCCAGCACAAACAGTCTGCCAGATGTCGACTTTCGATCATCTATATCAGACATGAAATCTGAGTCTGTGTATCCTTGAACTTGGAGTTCTCCATTACCAAAGACCAACATCATATCCTTAGTTCTTCTCAAATACTTAAGGATACATTTCACAGAAGTCCAGTGTTCTTCACCTAGATTTGACTGATATCTGCTTGTGACACTCACAGCATGGGCTATATCAGGTCGTATACATAGCATGGCATATATGAGGCTCCCTATTGCAGAAGCATAAGGGATCTTGC
>QRFJ01004910.1:69560-91805 GCA_006176705.1 Cocos nucifera | reverse complement strand
AGCTCTCACAAGAAATGGCCCAAGCATCGCGAGATTGAACACATGAGCAAAAAATCCCTGTATGGCTTCAGCAAATAGCGGGCCTCATTGTATGCCTGCTAGTATATATCTGATATTGCCGCATGCTTGTGAGTGGATCACGAGTAACGTATCATCAAATACCAAGAGCAAAACATAAAAGCTACAGAAAAGACAAATATACGAATAAAAAAATTGAATATTAATAAAGAATAAATTGAGAAGGAATAAAGAAGATATGTTATTAAATCATCTATGGAAATAGAGAGAAAACTACAATAATAAGGAAAAAACTAGAAGGAAAAATATAACAGACTTAAGAATATTAAATATAAATATACTAGAATACAAATAGATAACAAAAGTCAGAAATCTAAACATTAATAAGTATTATATTAAATGGTGGAGCAAAAGATCAGATATGAAAGAGTTATAACAGACAGAACCAAAGGTGATACGACAAATACACAATAGAAAAGAAAAAAATATAAATAAAAAAGAAAATAGAAAAGAAAATAATTAAGAAGAGTAATATTGAATAAGAAGATTATCAATGAGAGCTCAAAGGTAATACCAGTAGATGTTGTTCCTCATGTTGACTGTGACAAGAATAGGTGCATGCCCCAGCTAAGGAGCCAAGATCTCATCACGAATCTAAGGTACATCACAGCAAGTCCCAGATACCAGCCATCCCGGATACCTCGAGAAGAGCATACGTCGGAGGTTATAAGAGAGTCGGACACTGCAGGATAATGCAGCTGGACCCGGATTGACAAAGCCTATTGAGGGCCGCAGAGACTCGGAAGCCCATCTTAGAAGACTGACACTGAGATTTGGTAGCCAATTGGCTTAGGTCAAGGGAAAAAAAAGCGTGAAGTTTGTTAGATGATAACAGGCGAACACTAAAAAAAGTAATAAAGAAATTAAGACATAATACAGCTTAGTAAAATAAGTTCTAAAGATAATAATTATATATTTTTCGACTTTAAATTAATAAAAAATATTTTCTGATCATGTGTGTAAAATTTTTTAAAAAGAGTAAATATATAGAATCCTTATAGTTACAAGAAGGAAGGGAGGGGGGCGGGGAAAAAAGAAAAAAAGAAGAGGAGAAACAAGACGCAGGCGCTTAATGACTTAATTAGTATTTTTCAGGAGTTAAATACATTTAAGACATGAATTTTCATAATGTAAATCATAAAATAGCTCTCCGACTGTGGGATTCATCAGCGAGAATGTGATCGATTTGAGGTTAGTGGTTTCGAGCGCTTTTCTAGATACGATGTATCTTGGTCATTGTATGGAGACTTGGAGTGAGAGTCATAGGTACTCGTTAGGAATGAGAGCACTTGTGAGACCACCTCAGCAGTCATAGTTAAGTCTACTTTCTTATCGAGGATGCTCGATGGAGTGATGTGGTCTGTGTTCTTTGATCTGAGGCTGCATCGACAAGTCTTGGGTGTCTATAGTTAGGATCCCATAGACAGCTATCTAGCCATTCAAAATCCTGAGGTATTGGTGGATACATCATATCTCATATGTAAGGAATTAGGATGTGCACCAATGGGGAATCTATCCTACATAAATAGATGAGAGCAGTCCGCTATGAGTATCATGAGACGTGAGTCCTTAGCCCAATAGCCATGGCCGAGTCGTATGATATGAGAGCAAAGGTTCTATTAGGATTTCACATTGACATCGAGATCGAATGGATTAAGTTCGTGACTGACAGATTATTGGGTTAGTGAGTTACCGCTTAACCCTATCTGTCGAAGCTCAAGAAGAAGAATCCAACGCACATACAGTACTGCATCTAGAGATTTCACTTTTCGAATTCTATTGGAATTGCCATCATATACTGCGAAGGGTCACTTGATGGATTTTTCAAAGCAACTTTAGAATGATTAAATTACTCTCATTCTAATTATATGGAATCAACATGTTCTGATCATCGAAAAACGGTATTTTTTGGACGATGATGTATGAGCTGTAGAGACACGACAGTCTCACTTCGCATACAAAACTTGTGGGTGTGAGATGCTGGTTGACCACGGTCGAGTTGGAGTTGGAAGAAGAGGTCACATCGGGACCTACAAAATAAGAGTTTCATCGAGAGTCGGTGGTGGTGGGCCCAAGTGGATCGTCCGCAATGATCAAGTTAGCTATTGGACCAACAGAAATGGCAGTGTCAGGCAGAATTTTGCAGGTTTGGAAGGAGAAGGGTTAGAGAAGAAAATATATCATAAACGGATTTCTTTTTAATAAGATGGGCTGTTGTAACATCGTGATAGTGGCCCTCCGGCCATGTGAGAATTTATTTGAAGAGACGTGTCGCTCGAATTCAGGAATGATAACGACAGGTCGTAATACGCTTCAGTATGGGGCGCTGTAAACAGCACTGATAATGTAGTTCAATAACTATCCGATAGGGATGCCTGTGCGTATAGATTATAGTCGAAGTTCGAGGAAGCAGCATTCGGTTGGTGAGACGTTTGAATATATCAATTCAAGAGTTCAGACTCCTAAGGGAATAGGCTAAAGGGTTATCTTAGAGGAACATAACTTAAAAAATATGACAGTAGTCCATGGAGAATCCAGATCGAAGTTTACTGAAGGAAGAAGTCGAAGGAATTCAGTCTGTAGAAATCCAACTAAAGGAGATGGTCGAAAAAGAGTTTGGCTCCTGAGGAATGCGCGATTGAAGGGAAGTCTGGAAGGAGTTTACTCCTGTGGGAAATCTGATTGAAGGACGAAGTTTGAAAGAGGTTGGCTCCTATAAAATGACCGGATCTAATGCAGGGGTCGAAGGATCCGATGAAGGGGGATCCAAGTTTCGGCTCCTGGAGGGAATTCGATTTAAAAGAGATCCAGAAGGTTGGTCTAAGGCATCAATTGAAGGAGAGGTCTGGAGGTAGTTTGGCCTATAGGATCGACTAAAAGAGAGGTTCGAAAGAGTTTGGCTCCTGGAGGATCAACGTAAGAGTGGTCCAAAAAATTGATGCTGGGGGAATTTGAGAGGGTTTGGCCGCTAGAGGGAGTTCGACTGCATAGAGAAGAATTTTCGATTCGAGTTTTTCCACATGATGATCATCTACATTAGGCTAGCATCGATAGATTCGATGCGAAGGCTGGTTTAGCACTCAACAAATGTCACCCCCACCTCTTTAAGTTCAAAATTCGAAGAAAGAGCAAGGACAAAAAGAATGAGTCGAAGCTTTTTTTTTTCGACTTCTACATGCCATGAGGATTGAAGCTCGAGGAATTCTTATCTCTCAGCGAGTTTGAAGGAGATCTTATCTCCTAATTTGACATTGGACTGGAAGTCTTTATCCAACCGAGCGGAATTGAAGAGTCTTATCTCCTTGGTGTATGTTTAACTCGGGAATTCTATCTACGCCAAGTGTAAGGAGATCTTTCTCCTTTGATATTGTGAAGCCGGAGGATCTTATCTGCCAATCGAGGTTGAAGTTGAAGGTGGAAGAGCATCTTATCTCCAATCGGATTGAAGAAGATCTTATTCTCTGTTAAGATTGAAGGGTATTTGTCGGGCCCTTCTCCTTTCTGCTTGTTACTAAATAATGGAGGTCTTTGACTTGCCTATGTTAGACGAGGTTTCTTTATTGGTCCTACATGGAACACTTTTGATTGCTTACTCTCCTATCTTCACATAGTTTTTGCACCAGAGAAACATAATGTTGAAATGGGACCTTTATTGAAGAGAAAATTGATGGCACTGATATTCTCGACTTTCGAGTTTCAAGGTGTGGGCAGTTGTCCTCGAGCTCCGTTCAGCGATAGTTTCTGGCCCGACGACCACCTATTCATACGGGGCCTCCTAATTTGGAACAAGCTTCTCTAACTCCGAGGTGGCTAGAAGATGGCGGCTCGTCCGAAGATACTATAAATCCCCCAAAGATAGTGTGAGATGCCAAGAGTGAGGGCAATCTTCTATTGTTCCTCACCTCATTGGTGGTCTGACCTTTGGCAGGCCCTGGCTATCTTCTCTGCTTCAGACAAGCATCTAAAGAATCAAACCCAGTCACGGCCTTCTGATTGAGCTCTCAATCTCGTCTCGAGTGAATGCATTCTTCATATCGTGGTTGTGATATGGATGTACAACAATAAGTACTTACTTTGATTGCGGACTTGTTTGGGGGAGATCGTTTCTTCTGTCTTGGTAGGTGATTCTAATTTCATCAGAACTTGAGTTTTTAGGGCATTAAGGGAGGGTTCATTGTGGAGACCTTCTGAAGGAAAACCTGATTTTCGGGATCCGAGTTCGTCTCTGATCTAGATCGAAGAGATATATGTTCGAAATTCTCTTCTGATTCAAGATTCTTGAGATGTTTTAGATTTGATTGCTTTATTATTTTAATAAAAAAAAGTAAAATAGATAAATTAATCAAATTTCAATTACGCGGATTTGGGCTAATCCTTTACCCTGTAAAGATGATTCCTGATTGCAGCGGAAGGTTAGATTTGCATGCAAGCGCCTGGCCTCTACAGTATCCACTCGGGTTGGATTGGAGATCCTCTTCTCTTAATCACACTCCAAAAATCGAATTGGATCTGATTCTGGAGGTGTTCAAGACTTTTGAAGTATCATGCAGTCGTCCTTAGTGCAGCAGCGAGCGCTTGCTTTGTCGCCTTTCCTTGATCTAATACGCACCAACCGCTAAGTCAAAACTCTTTATTGGACGTGGAAGAGCAAGGAAGAACATTGATGGCGTGGAGAAGGAGGAGAGCGCTTGAGGACGTGTCTAATTGCATTTCAATTTTACTGGAAGTTAGGGTTGGCGGTTAGGGTCTTATTTAGAGAACCTTGTGATTCCAACTCCCTTTCACTCTCAAACATCACACCCTTTGTGAATTAGATCTAAATCTGATTGGTTGGAATAGAGACCCCTGGATGCCTCCTTAGAGGGCGCTTAAGGACCAGCTCACATGGATCTTAGTAAAACTCATTGGAATCCAATGGGGTGGAGGCCTTGTCCAACAGACCCTAGGCCTCGCTACTTGGGCTCACGCACCCTTGGCGTGCGTCCTTCTCCCTTGCCAGTATTTCGGCAGGGGACAAGCCGCCGACCAGCTCATCCAATAGGCATGCTTGTGGGTCAAAATCAAAGGGGTCAAGCCAATGGTCACGTTTGACAGTCAAAGTTAGACTTTATGACCAAAAGTCAAAGAACAAGAAATGGCAGGTAAATATGTCTTCAAATAAGACAACATTCTGGACGGAAACTCCAGTCAGGACCATAATGAAGGCCTACTGATTGAGCACAAACTCCTTTGCGCAGTCAGGACACTTATTGTGATAGTAAAAGAAGAACATTAGGTGCAATCGAGTGCTAGCACGATTTCCTGAACTAAGTGAATCTCTTCAGAATCAATTGAACTAGATCAGTTCAATTGTGTAACCAGATTCAAAACCTTGTCTTGGGTGACCCGTTAGCGTTCAGTTCGTATGGTAAATGGGATATGTCATGATCCTATCATTAGAAAAAAAAACCCCAATAATTCGGGGGAACACACCCCCCCTTTTTTTTTCAGACGGGGGGTTTCTTTTTTTAGGGGGAAAAAAAAAAAAACTTTCTATTACGAAAAGCTAGATGATCGATATACATTCATTCTAATTCTCCAAGAATCAAGGTGATACCTAGCACGTATATGTGACGAACCAGCAGAGACTGAATGCGAACTCTTGTGCAGGCTAGCCTGTGTGATTCAGTTTTCTATCTTGAAGCCGCGATCAGGATTTGGGTTAAGGTTTAAATTCGTCAACCTAGTCATCTATCATATGACTATAATTAATTCGATTCGAGACTCCATGTGAACTAAATAGAACTTTTCTTATGTATATTCATGCCTGGCCATTGGGCCTTCAGGACTTGGATTCTCATGATATCATAGGTCCCTTACGATGGTAAGATAGATCAATAACTTGATGAATCAGTTCTAAGCGATGCATCGAGCCACAGACCTCAGGGTTTGGCATTGGTAGAGACGAGTAATGGTGTAGTCCAACAACACCACCTCAAGGTGAACTGTCGATGCATCTCAGGTCAAAGAACCAGAGACACATCATGCAGCACGAGTACAGATCATTGAGAGCAGAGTTAGACTTCCTTAATGGATATCTCGAGGGTCAGTCACGCCCGTGCCCTCGTTCTTTACGAGTACTATACTTCTCGTACGGTTGTCTCCACACAGATAATCAAGATTCTCTACTAAGAAGAGCGATCGTTACACAACCTTCCGATAATACTCAACACATCCTCGTTTGCATGATACTATGGTCGGAGGCATCATATCAAGTAATATATTGATTAATTTCATGTCTAAATTTTCAACTCTGGAAAAGAATTTCTTACCCCCAAAATTAACTTCATCAAAGGGATGTTATCACTAGCACTAAACTACACCAGGTGTGAGTAGAAAATAACCCATTTTATTAATTATAGTTCAAATTACTAATTTTAGCCTAGAGTGTATTACAGTGTCAGCCAATTACTGCTTCTAGGGCCAATATATCTAAACAAATCTCCCACTTATCTTTAAAGTCATGGCTACAAGGTCTAGAAGTCCCATTTCTTCAGGTCGGCTAGTCGTGATATTTGTGGACACAACGGTTTTGTAAGTGGGTCTTGCACATTAGTCTGTGGAGTTGACCTTCTTGACCTCAACGTTAACCTTTCTCAAAGTATCGCGGATGAGATGTATGAGCGTCAAATGTGCTGTGACTTTGGTGAGGACCTCGGACTCCTTAGCAATGAGTATGTAGCCATTGTGTGTCGCAAGTAAAGAGTAGATGGCATTCTGATAGGCATATCTTCCAATTTCAGCAACTGTTCAGGCCTTCTTTGCTAGCCGCAGAAATCCTGCTTCAATAGATTGGGAATTAGCTCTCGACATGCACATACTATATTTGTTTCCTGGATGGGAATGTCTATCGATCTTTATGACTTGGAAGCTTCCAGTACAGTCACTGCACACGAAACGATTTCAGATGTCGACTTCTCGATTCACGTATATCGGACACTGAAGTCCGTAGTCTGTGTATTCCCCTGACTTGGGTTCTCCTATTTCAATAGACCAAAATCATATCCTTAGTCTTTCTTCAAGTACTTAGGATACATTTACACAGAGATTCCAGTTCCTTTTCACTTGGATTTTGAACTTGTATATTGCTTGTATGGACACTCACCAGCCATGGGGCTATATCAGGCTGGGTACATTGCATGGAATACCATGCTCCCTATCAGAGATTAAGGGGATCTTGCTCAATGATCTATTTCCTCCAGGATGCTGAGGGCACTCTTCCTATGGAAGAAGAATGACCATGTCTGGAAAGGGTATTAATCCCTCTAGAGTTTTCCATATAACTCTTTAGTATTCCGATCTATGTAATCTTCTGTGAAAGTCCATAGATTCCTTTGGTCTATCCAAGACTCTATAATTCCATAGAATAAGGATGTTTCAACCTAGGTCTTTATGGAGATTCTTAGGAAACCTACATCTTGACTGATGTCAACATGGGAATATCATTCCCAATAAGGAGGATGTCATCCACGTACAATACGAGGAAGACAACAGCGCTCCCACTGACCCTTTTGAAAACACATGGTTCCTCTTCATTTTTGATGAAACCAAACTTTTTTATCACATCATTGAAACGAGTGTTCCAGCTCCGAGATGCTTGCTTAAGTCCATATATGGACCTTTGCAGCTTGCAAACCTTGTGATCAGTATCACTGGATGTGAAACCTAGCGGCTGTTCCATATAGATATCTTCCTCAAGATATCCATTTAGGAATGCCGTTTTCACGTCCATTTGCCATATTTCATAATCGAAATAGGCTGCAACAGGCAAGCAATGTGCGGATGGATTTTAGCATAGCTACCGGGGAAAAGGTATCCTGATAGTCAATGCCTTCGCGTTGACTATAACCTTTTGCCACCAGTCTAGCCTTGAATGTCTCCACATTCCCATCTGCACCAATCTTTCTCTTGAAGATCCATTTACACCCAATAGGTACTATACCTTCTGGTGGATCTACCAAGGTCCAGACTTGGTTTGAGTGCATCGAGTCGAATCTTCTGACTTCATTGCCTCAAGCCATTTCTCGGAGTCGATATCTGATATCGCCTCGTTGTAGGTTTTGGGATCATCACCATGAGCACCATTACCTATGAGGAACATTTCCTCTACGTCCTCTGAAATAATACCTAAGTATCTTTCAGGGGGACGGGAAACTCTTTCCGATCTACGAGGTGGAGGAGGTAGTGTTCTTATTGGCTCAACCTGATTTGGTTCCACTTGGTCCTTAGCTCGTTTCTGCTTGTGAGACTTTCTCATCAAGCTTAATCTGCTTTCCAATGCCACTATCTTGAATAAACTATTTTTCAAGAAATATGGCATGTCGACTCACAATCACATTGTGGTCTTCTGGAATGTAGAAATAGTATCCTAATGACTCTTTAGGATATCCTATGAATCGAGCTCTAAAGGACCTAAACTCTAACTTGTCCGCTTGTTGTCTTTTGACATGAGCCGGACAACCCCAAATTCTGAGATGACTCAGACTTGGTTTCTTACCGTGCCATATCTCATACGGTGTGGTAGGAACGGTTTTAGAGGGAACCCTATTCAGTAGAATAGATTGAAGTTAATAATGAATGTCCCCAAAGAAAATCTGGGAGGTCTGTGAAGCTCATCATGGATCGAACCATATCCAATAGAGTCCGATTTCTCCGTTCTGAAACCCCGTTGAGTTGAGGTGTTCCTGGTGGAGTCCATTGAGAGACTATGCCATTTTCCTTAAGATAGTCTAGGAATTCCCGGCTAAGGTATTCACCTCCTCGATCTGATCGAAGAACCTTAATGGGTTTTCCAGTTTGTTTTTCTACTTCATGTCTGAATTCTTTGAACTTTTCAAAAGCTTCAGACTTGTGTCTCATAAGATACACATACCCATACCTAGACAGATCATCGGTAAAGGTAATGAAGTAGACAAAATTGCCTCTAGCCGGCACATCGAAATGGGCCGCACACATCAGTATGTACTAGGGCAAGGAGATCTGTGGCCCTCTCCCCATGTCCAACAAAAGGGAGTTTAGTCATTTTGCCTTGAAGACAAGATTCACAAGTTGGATATGACTCAAAAGTCAATGGACTCAATAGCCCATTTTTCTCCAATTTGTTAATCCTATCTTCTGCTATATGACCTAATCTCAGGTGCCATAGATATCTGTCGTTTGGACTATCCCTAGGTCGTTTGGCATTCACGTTTTGCTCGATAGTTAAAATACATCAATATGTAGCATAAAAGACCATTAATAAGGAAACCATTTGCAATTTTATTTCTTTCATAAAGAATGTTACAATGGTCCTTAAAGAAGGTGATCACATCCTTCTTGTGCTAAGCATGAAACAGAAATCAAATTCCTGCTAGCTGCAGGCACATAATAACAGTCTTTTAAAACTAAGTCTAAACCAGATGGTAATCGAAGAGGGTATGTTCCCACGGCTACTGCAGCAACTCTTGCTCCATTACCGATGCGTAGGATCATGTCTCCATCCCTCAGCCTCCTGCTATCCTCAAGACCCTGCATAGAAGTGCACAGATGAGCACTAGAACCAGAGTCAAGCACCCAACTGGATGCAGAAGAAACCGTAAGGTTAGACTCAATAACGAGCATACCTCCAGAAGGACCTTCCTTCTTGTTCTTCAGGGTGGCCAGGTAAGTAGGGCAGTTCCGCTTCCAATGGCCGTCGCTGTTGCAATGGAAACACTTTCCTTTGCCATCGACCTTCTTCTTCGGTTCTGCCTTCTTCTTCTTTGATCCTTCCACCTTTTGCTTTTTCACAGACTTCTTTTTCTTTCCATAAGACTTTCTTTTGGAAGAAGTCCGTTCCATAGCAAGAACTGAGCCTTTAGAACCTTTCATAGAAAGCTCAGCGGTAACCAGCATATTCATCAACTCGGCCAAGGAATTTTGAAGTTTATGCATGTGGTAATTCATGATGAATTGCCCATATGCATCAGTCAAGGATTGCAGAATAATATCGTTCTGCAGATCCAAGTCCAACTTCACACCGAGCTTCTCAAGCTCTTCCATGTCCTTGATCATTGTCAGACAGTGATCTTGGACTGACTGCCCATCACGCATCTTAGCCTTAAAAAGTCATTTCGTGACTTGATATTTGGCTGCGCGACTCTGTTCACCAAACATCTCCTGCAGGTGAGCCAACATTTGGCGAGCAGTCCCGATATCTTCATGTTGGCGCTGGAGCTCATCAGACATCGAGCCCAACATGTAGTATCTGGCCTTATTATCTTCGTCAATCCATTTTTCCAGAGACGCTCTCTGTTCAGTGGATGGACGAGCTGGTAAGGTGGGAGGGTCCTGGTCCAAAACATGTGTTAACTTCTCTGAACCCAAAACAATAATTTGTGTAGTTCCTGAGCCAATCTTTATAATTGGGTCCAGTCAGTCTATGTGTGTCTAGGATACGTGCCAGTGGGTTGGACGCAGACATTTTCCTGTAGAGAGTCAAAGATTCTAGTTAGATACTGTAATTTTGACTTGACCAATTTGTTTAGGGATTTTATTTTTAAACAAATTAGCTCCCACTATTTTCTCGGATCCCTACACTCCCTCTGTAGAGATGCGAAAATCTCCGCGATTGATGATTTCTAGTGGGTGGTGCGGTCTCACCAACTGACTCATCACCTCACCTAACAGTTATTGGTGATGGGTTAGCCAATGAGTGAACAACTCTTGTTCAATGATTCTCTAATCATGGTGCACCCAAACTTGGTCTCTAATTCATGAATCTCACCGTATCCGGAATATTGATCCACTCCTTAGTTAAGTCAGACCCACCATTTGCATAGACTGGGTTCCTAATTGGGTCTCTCACCGTATCCGGAAATATTGAGCCCAACTCATCCTCCAGCCCATAGCATCCAATGCCTAATAGACATGGTTGCGTCTTCCCGGTGCAACTGAGCCACTGTATCCAGCCGAGAACAATCAACCCCGGGAAGGGCCCGCACGTCTACAATGGTGGAAGACCTCAGACTTAATCTTTTCTTAGGGAGAATTGATTCAGGTCTCATTAAACTAGACTTGGCTTAGTCATAACAATTATGACTAACCTAGTGGCATGGGTCAGCTCGGATTATTGACCACCTCAGATCAGAACTGTGTCAACAGATATGGCCAGGTAAGTGAGACCGGTGGAAGGAATATGCCGTTAACTCGCACAAGAACGCATTCAGGTCGAGTAGCTTCCAATTAAAAACCAGTCGGTCGTCTGTGCCAAACTTACCTTAGACACCAAATTGTTGAGTCAGAACCAATTGGGTTAGCCTACAATCCAGACTCTAACCTCTGAGCCTAATTAGGTCTTGCTTGATCGTGACTCGATCTTGACCCAGACTTAATCCTATTAGGCTGGTCAATTTAAGCATTGTTGATCCCATCTAACCAACTCTTGATTCGGTTTGATCAACCGCTTAGACCTAATTGAGCTACCCAAGCCCGAACCCAGTATTATGAATATGTCTTAGATCTGAAATTCTCAATTTTAGACCTAATTAATATTCCATAAACTTAATTCTTAATTAAGTTGGGTTCATAAACAAAATATGCACAATAAATCCTAGGGTTTCAGGATCTAGGGTTTTGCAGAAAGTAAGTTTTGGGTTTCTGATTAAGGACGAACACGCAGCACCCCTACACGTCATAAGAACACCCCATCGAATGGGAAGAGAGGGCCTTTAAACCCTTCTTCGTTCTTATGACCGGACGGCCAAGAGGAACGCCTTAATCAGGAACATGTAAATCTACAAAACAGTTATAGATCTATATCATATATCTCATATACAAATTTAGATCTAATCAAGGCATATTTTGCATACATCTCATGTATCAAATCATGCATATTTTCAGATCTAAATTATCTCATAATAATCTAAAAAATTAGATTTAAATTGATCTAATCAAAATAAATTCTAATCTAGACAATTATGTAGAACTATTCTACAACTAGTCTAGACATGCATCAATCATATCTCATATGATATTTAAAATTAAATAATTTTTATTTGCTGTTTATCAGATGTTATTATAACACTTATAATATCAAAAAATAGTAAATAAGAAGATCTAAAATATGATTTAATCAGATTAAATCAAAGACATGCAAAACTATTCTATAGAACTATTCTATTCTAGAACTAGTCATGCATATCTTCATGTTCTTAGATCCAAATCATTTAATTTTAATTTTTCTGATTTCAGATCTGATCACATCTCATGTGACATCTGAAATCACTTTATTTTCTAATTAAAATAAAATTAAAATCAGATCTAAATAATTTAGAACCATGGCTCTGATACCAGTTGAAGGGAAATCCTGATTTCCCGGTCCAGGTTCGTCCAGATCTGATTAGATCAAGAGATATATTTCAAAAATTTTCTCTTGATCTCAATCAGATCTTGATATGTTTCAGATCTGATTCTTATTATTTTAATAAATAAAATAAAATAAGATAAATTAAATCAAATTTAATTTACCTGATTTGGGTAATCCTATTACCCTGTAGATGATCCTGATTGCAGCGGAAGGTTCTGGATCTTAGCCACGCAAGCGCCTGGCCTCTACCGGTATCCACTCGGGTTGGATCTGGAGATCCTCTTCTTCTCTATCACACCTCCAAAAATCAGATCTGGATCTGATCTGGAGGATCTTCAAAACTCTTTTGAAGATCTGCAGTCGTCCTTTTGCAGCAGCGCAGCCTTCTTGCTTTTGATCGCCTTTCCTTGATCTGAATCGCACCAACCTAAGTCCAAAACTCTTTTGGACGTGGAGAGCAAGGGGAGAAGAGACTATGGCATGGAGAAGGAGGGGAGAGGCAGCCTTGGGGCGTGTCTAATTGCATTTAGAATTAGGGTTGGGCGCAGGGTCTTATTTATAGACCTCTTGTGATCCAACTCCTCTTCCTCTCAACCAATCACAACCCTTTGTGAAATCAGATCTAAATCTGATTGGTTGGAATAGAGACCCCTGGATTCCTCCTTAGAGGGTGCCTAAGACCAGTCAAACTGGATTCTTAGTAGAACTCTGATTGGAATCCAAAAGGGAGGTGGAGTCCTTGTCCAACAAGGACTCCTAGGCGCCTCCTACTTGGGCTCACGCCACCCTTGGCGTGCGCCCTTCTCCTTGCCAGGTTCTGGCAGGGGGACAGGCCCCCACCAGCTCTCCAATAGGTGCATGACATGTGGTCAAAAGTCAAAGGGTCAATGGTCAACGTTTGACCAGTCAAAGGTAGACTTTTGACCAAAGTCAAAGAACAAGAAATGGCAGGTGACCAAAAATGGCAGGTAATGTCTTACAAATAAGACAACCTATTCTGACTTGGACAACCTCCAGTCAGACCATATGAAGGCCTCTGATTGAGCACAAACTCCTTTGGCTCAGTCAGGACAACTTATTTATGATAGTAAAAGAAGAACGTTAGGTTCAATCGAGTGCTAGCACGATTTCCTTGAACCTAATTGAATCTCATTCAGATCAATTGAACTAGATCAGTTCAATTGATGATCACCAGATTCAAACCCTTGTTTGTGTGACCCAGTTAGGTTCAGTTCTGTATGGTAATGGGATATGTCATGATCTCTATCATAGACATCATCGAAACTCCTTTCGATGGATCAGAACTCTTCTGATTCGAACAGCTAGAATGATCGATCATCTAAATCATTCTAATTGCTCCCAAAATCCACCAGTGACACCTAGCAGTATATGGTGGCAACCCATCAGAGCTGAATGCGAACCTCTTGGTGCAGCTACCTGTGTGATTCAAGTTCTTCTATCTTGAGCCCCGATCAGATTAGGGTTAAGGTGAACTCGTCAAACCCTAGTCTCTGTCATATGATGTAATCATTCGATTCGAGTCCAATGTGAAAATCTAAATAGAAACTCTTTCTATTATTTCACTCTGCCATGGCCATGGGCTTCTGGACTTGATTCTCATGATCATCATAGGGCTGCTCCTCTACCACCGAGGTAGATAGATTCCCATCTTGATGCAATCCAGTTCCTACAATGAACATGCTATAGCCAACATACACCTCAGGGTTCCATATGGCTAGGAGACCGAGTAATGGTGTAGTCAAACTATAACACCCTCAAGGTGAACTGCCGATGCATCTCAGGTCAAAGAACCAGACACACTACTGCAGCATCGAGTCAGTCATTGACGAGAAGGTAGACTTCCTAATGACTACTCGAGGTGGTCACGCTCAGTGCCCTCGTTCTCTAACGAGTACCTGTACTCTCGCTCTGGTGTCTCCACACCGTAGACTCAAGACTCATCTACTAAGGAGAAGCGATCGTACACCAACCTTCCAGATCAATCACCATCCTCGTGATGATCCTATGGTCGGGAGCTCTTTATGAGTTAATAATGATTATTCATGTCTTAAATTTTCAACTCTTGAAAATATGAATTATCATTATCATTAACTCAAAGGATGTATCACAGACACTAAATACACAGGTGTGATAGAAAATAACCCATTTTATTAATTATAGTCAAAATTATAATTTTGCCCCTAGAAGTGTATTACAAGTGTCAGCCAATTCTGACTTCTAGGGCACATATATCTAACACCTTCTGGAGGGAGAACTTCTTCACGCTCTTCTATCGGGACTTCTTTGATGATGAGCTCGAGGAGGAGTTTGGGTTTGCTTGCACTCGGAGGGAGTCCATGAGTACGGTCGAACTTCATTCGGTCCTCCATTAGCAGTGAGTCTATTAGACTCGCCCGCCCACCATTTTCCTACGGCTTCCGCATTCTTCAACTTGAAGGCTTCTTCCACTCGGGCATATCTTTCAGTCCGAGCTAGTAGATCAGCAAAGTCCCTAGGGTACTTCTTCTCCAGGAAGAACAATAAATCATTTTTCTGAATGATGCCCTTGAGTGCGGCCATTGCAACAGATTGGTCCAGGTTTCAGACCTTCAATGCAGCAGCATTAAATTGGGTGACATAAGCCCGAATAGATTCCCCCTCCTTCTGCTTGATATTTATCAAAAAATTCAAACTCAGCGGGAATGCCAGCTGCTAACGAAGTGAGCCACAAACTGATGGCTCATCTGATCAAAAGAGAAGATCGTACCTAGCTTCAATGCTGAGTACTAGTTTCTTGCTGCTTCTTATAAGGTAGATAAAAAAGCTCGACATAAGATGGTGTCTGGTGCACCATGGGACAGCATCATGGTCCGAAAGGCTTTCAAGTGATCGACCAAATCAGGGTTTTCATCGTAGCTTTTAAATTGGAAAAGCTTGAAGCTCGATAGAATGGGCTCTTGCATAATCCTCTAAGAAAAAGGAGGGTCAGTGCAAATATTATTACCATGTAAGGAGGGAGTATGATGGAGCTCTTTGATTTATCGGCTCATTTTCTAGAGCCTTTGATTCAAAAGATTTTCATGATCGTTGATCTCTAGAGTTTTCTGATGGGACGGAGGCAAACCTTCCCTCAAGGTCGAATTATAGTCCAAGCAATGGCTCTCCACCCTCTATTTTTCCTTTTTGGAGGTCATCGATCGGCTAGCCCGAGTCGACCGTCCTCCAACCGAATCATGGGGCTTCGAAAAAGCCTGCTCTAGTCAAATTAGCATTGGAGCTTACCGATGTATGGCCTACACTACCTCCGTGAGACCACAAACCTACTGGACCAGTAGGTTGAACTACTTCGCATCCACCATGGCTGTAGGTGGAGCTTGAGTTATCGGAGCTAGAGCGGAAATGGATGGATCTGGATGGGATCTAGCTACAGAGGCCATTGATCATCGAGTTGAAGCTTTCCTAGAGGCATTTTTTTTTGGAAAGAACTCTAGAGAAGAAAAAGAGAGATCACTGCTGAGCACTCCTTTAAGAATAAGAAAACCTCAAGAACAGAGGGCCCTTCCTCTAGCACCAATCCTATTAGTGTAGAATCTGATTAACGTCGGATCAAGCTGGAGTAGGAAAAGAAGAGGTCGCCACCGATGATCTACAAAATAAAGTTCCATCCAGAGTCGGTGGTGGTAGCTCTGACAGGATCCTTCGATGATTAAGTCAGCTCTTCTGGCCAACAAAAATGGAGTGCTCAGGTAAGAATTCAGCAAAATTTTGGGAAGAAGAAGAGAGCTTAGATAAAACATATCTGGAGGATCCCTTTTTATAGACGGAGCCTATCGTAATCATCCGGTAGTGGGCGCTCGGGACCATGTGAAATTTATTACGGAGAGAGATGTTGCTCGTAATAGACCAATAATGACAGTCGTAACCATTCGATAGTAGGGTCGCTTGTAGCAGACTGATAAATGATAGTTGTAACCATCCGATAGGGGATCTCCTATTTGTTGAGATTTAATAGTCGAAGTCCAGAGGAAGTAGGCATTGGTTGATGAAGAATTTTGATATATATCAATTTCAAAGGAGTTTGGACTCCTAAAGGAAATACGACTAGAGGGGATCATCTGGGAGGAATACTACTTGAAATCTAGAAGTAATCCATTGGAGGAATCAGATGAAGTTTGACTGAAGAAGAAGTTTGGAAGGAGTTCAGCTCCTGTAGGAATCCGATTGAAGGAGAGGTTCAGAAGGAGTTCGGCTCCTGGAGGAATCCGACTAAAGGAGAGGTCCGAAAAAAATTCGGCTCCTATGAGAATCTAACTGAAGGAGAAGTTTGAAAGGAGTTTGACTTCTATAGAAATTTGATTGAAGGAGGGGTTCGGAAGGAGTTCGGTTCCTAGAGGAATCCAACTGAAGGTGAGGTCCGAAAGGAGTTCGGCTCCGATAGAAATCTGACTAAAGGAGAGATTTTGAAGGAGTTCGGCTCCCGACTGAAGGAGAGGTCTAGAAAGAGTTTGGCTCCTATAGGAATCCGACGGAAGGAGAGGTCTGGAAGGAGTTCAGCCCCTGTAGGAATTCGACTGAAGGAGAGGTTCGAAAGGAGTTCGATGCCTGGAGTAATTCAATTGAAGGAGAGGTCCGAAAGGAGTTCAACGCCTGAAGAAATCTGATTGAAGAAGAGATCCGGAAAGAGTTCAGCTGTTGGAGGAATTTAGGAGGGATTCGATCGCTAGAGGAGTTCGGCCACTGGAGGAAGGATTTCTGATCGAAGCTTTTCCGTGATTACCAGTTATATTAGGCTAAGCATTAGACTGGACTTCGGCAGAAGCTGGTTTATCCCCAACAGAACTGAATCTAACTAGGTCATACAAATAAGGATTTGGATCTAGATGTTATTAATTGGATTAACCCAGTTCAATTGATTTGAACTAGATCCAATTAGGTTCAAGAAAATCGTGCTAGCACATGATTGAGCTTAACATTCCTCTTTTGTAATCATTTTGGTTCATCTTGGCTGAGCCAAATTTATTTAGGCTCACTCAAGAACCTTATCTTAGTTTGATCAAAGCTTGTCCAGATCAGAAATGTATTGTCTTATTTCATTAGATGGATTTAAAACAACACCTACCAATTTCTGTCACATGCTAATTCCTATTTTTAGACATAAGTCAACAGTTGACCCTGGACACTTGGACATAGGGCCAAATGTCATGCACCTATAGGAGAGCACCTAGGGCTCTTGTCCCCCTACTAAAAGAGGTAAAAGAGAGGGTGCACGCCACACTAGGCATCGCCCCATGTGGATAAGGGAAGGAGTCCCATATAGATGGGACTCTAAGGTGTTTTGATATGATCAAAAACTAGGGTGCCAAAGACTCCTGCTCTATCCATTATTAATGCTACCTATGTGGATTTTTGAGGGACTCTCATTTAATTAGATCTGATGACATCATCCCACCAATCAAATTTAGATCTAATTGAATGAAGGCCTCTGATTGGCCGAGATGATGTGGCACTGCATGGCAAAGTAGGGTCTATTTAAATCCTATCTGCGCCTAGGGTTATAGAGTTTTTTTCTTTTCACCATGCTGCAAGGATGCCCTCCTCTCTTCCATGCCTCCCTCTGATCCTCTCTCTCCCCTCTCCATGCCCATGGAGTTGGGCACAGGTTCAAGTACCATCCAAGGAAGAAAGGCGCCCAATCCAGGAAGAAGGCAGCAAACCTGAAAGAGACAACGACTGCTTCTTCAAAAGAAGTTTTGAAGAACTTGAAGATCAGATCCAGATCTAATTTTTGAAGGGATGATTCAGAAGTAGAAGACTTCTAGATCCTATTCGAGTGGACACCGGTGGAGACCAAGCACGTACGTGGCTCCTTCCAGAACCTCAAGATCAATCAGGATCATCATAGGATAATCTGATTACCCAAAAATAAAGGTATGAAATTAAATTAGATTTAATTTTATTTTTATTTTAAATCATATCTTTAGGATCAGATCCGAGATCTCTCAAATCTGATTAGGTGTTAGATATGAGTGCACTAGAAGCCAGAATTGGCTGACACTTGTAATACACTTCTAGGGATAAAATTATAATTTTGACTATAAATAATAAAATGGGTTATTTTCTATCACATAAGTATATTTACTGTTTGTGATACATCTTTTGAGTTAATGGTAATGATAATTCATATTTTCAAGAGTTGAAAATTTAAGACATGAATTTTTATTTATTAAATCATAAAATGCTCCTGACCATAGGATCATCATGAGGATGGTGATTGATCCGGAAGGTTAGTGTACAATTACTTCTTTATAGTAGATGAGTCTTAATTCTACGGTGTAGAGACACCAAAATGAGAGTACAGGTACTCGTTAGAGAACGAGGGCACTGAGCGTGACCACCTCGAGTAGTCATAAGGAAGTCTACCTTCTCGTCGATGACTGACTTGATGCTGCAGTGGTGTGTCTGGTTATTTGATCTGAGATGCATTGGTAGTTCACCTTGAGGGTGTTATAGTTTGACTATACCATGACTCGGTCTTCTAGCCATTCGAAATCCTGAGGTGTATGTTGGCTATAGCATGTTCATTGTAGGAATTGGATTGCACCAAGATGGAATCTATCTACCTCGATGGATGAGGAGCAACCCTATGATGATCATGAGAATCAAGTCCATAAGCCCATGGCCATGGCAGAGAGTGGAAAATAATAGAAAGAGTTTCTATTAAGGTTTTCACATCAGACTTAAATCGAATGATTAAATCATATGATAGAAATTAGGGTTTAACGAGTTCACCTTAACCCTAATCTGATCGGAGCTCAAGATAGAAGAAATTATTCACACAAGTAGCAGCATCAAGAGGTTCATTTTTAATTTTGATGGGTTGCCACCATATGCTGCTAGGTGTCACTAGTAGATTTTGGGAGCAATTAGAATGATTTAGATGATCGATCATTCTAAGTTGTCTGAATCAGAAGAGTTCTGATCCATCGAAAGAAATTTCGATGATATCGATGATGGAGATAATGACATATCCCATTATCATACAGAACTGAACCTAACTGGATCACACAAATAAGGGTTTAGATCTGGATATCATCAATTGGACTAACCCAGTTCAATTGATTTGAATAAGATTCAATTAGGTTTAAGAAAATCGTGCTAGCACACGATTGAGCCTAACATTCTCCTTTTTCTATCATAAAAGTTATCTCGACTGAGCCAAATGAGTTTGTGCTCACTCAAGTACCTTTACTTTGATCTGACTGGAGCTTGTCCAAGTCAAAAAAAGGATTGTCTTAATTTATGAGATAAATTTGAGACAACACCTACCATTTTTCGTCACCTGCTAATTCTTGTACTTTGACTTGATCAAACGTTGACCTTTGACCCTTGGACATCTGCCCATGTGTCATGCACTTATTGGAGAGTAGATAGAGGCTCGTCCCCTCTCTAGAAATTAGAAAGAAAGGGGCACACACCTAGGATGGCATGCGCCCATGGATAGGGACGCTGGAGTCCCATATGGATGGGACTTCAGGTTGCTTCTTGGTTTCTACTTAGGTGGCACTTGGGTATCTACTTTGACCAGTCTTAGGTGCCATCTAAGAATGAACCTGTGGGTCTCTCATCTGATTTGATCAGGTGATGCCATCCCACCAATTAGATTTAGATCTGATTGAACAAAGCAACGCGATTGGTCGGGGTGATACAGCACTGCATGGTGTAGTAGAGTCTATAAATAGACCCTGTCTGCACCCACTTTTAAGAACTCCTCTTCCAAGCCACGCCCCAAGGCTGTCCCTCTCCCTTCTCCATGCCACCATTTGGCCCTTTCCCTCCTCTCCATGCCCAAGAAAGTTGGGTCCTTCAGATTAGTGCGAGTCAGGCAAGAAAGGCTGATGAAAAAGGAAGAAGGCAGCACTGCTGCAGAGACGACGGATGATATTCAGAAGGTATTTTGAGGATCCTCCAAATCAGATCTAGATCTAATTTTTGGAGAAAAAAAGGAGAAGAAGAAGATCTCCAGATTCAGTTTGAGTGGATACCGATAGAGGCTAGGCGCTGGCATGGCTAGATCCAGAACCTTAGAGCTTTCGTAGGATCATCAACGGGTAATCAGATTACCCAAGATCAAGGTAAAAATTAATTCAAAATTAATTTAGTTTTATTTTCTTAATTATCATCTTATAAATTAGATCTGAAAAGTGTCATATCTAATCTAGATATGAGAGGAGAATTTTTGAAATATGCCTCTCGATCCAATTAGATCTGAATGAACCTGATCCGAAAAATCAAGATTTTCCTTCAACTGGTATCAGAGCCAGGTTTTTATAAAATTTATTTAGATCTAATTTAATCTGATTAATTAGTAATTTTAGATATTACATGAGATATGATTAGATCTAAAATTAAAAAATTAAAAAATTAAAATTAATTAATTTAGATCTAATATGTATGAGATACATAACTAGACTAGGAATAGAATTGTTCTATATGTAGTCTAGTATAAGGCGAGGAAGACAACAGCGCTCCCACTGACTTTTTGAAAACACATGGTTCCTCTTCGTTTTTGATGAAACCAAACTTTTTTATACATCATTGAAACGAGTGTCCAGCTCCGAGATGCTTGCTTAAGTCCATATATGGACCTTTGCAGCTTGCAAACCTTGTGATCAGTATCACTGGATGTGAAACCTAGCGGCTGTTCCATATAGATATCATCCTCAAGATATCCATTTAGGAATGCCGTTTTCACGTCCATTTGCCATATTTCATAATCGAATAGGCTGCAACAGCAAGCAATGTGCGGATGGATTTTAGCATAGCTACCAGGAAAAGATATCCTGATAGTCAATGCCTTCTCGTTGACTATAACCTTTGCCACAGTCTAGCCTTGTTGAATCGTCTACTTGCATCAATCTTCTCTCTGAAGATCCATTTACACCCAATAGGTACTATACCTTCTGGTGGATCTAACCAGGTCCAGACTTGATTTGAGTGCATCGAGTCGATCTCTGACTTCATTGCCTCAAGCCATTTCTCGGAGTCGATATCTGATATCGCCTCGTTGTAGGTTTTGGGATCATCTCCATGAGCACCATTACCTATGAGGAACATTTTCTCTACGTCCTCTGAAATAATACCTAAGTATCTTTCAGGGGGATGGGAAACTCTTTCCGATCATACGAGGTGGAGGTAGGTAGTTCTTATTGCTCAACCTGATTTTGTTCCACTTGGTCCTTAGCTCTTTCTTCTGTGAGACTTTCTCATCAGCTTAATCTGCTTTCCAATGCCGCTATCTTGAAATAAACTATTTTCAAGAAATATGGCATGTCGACTCACAATCACATTGTGGTCTTCTGGAATGTAGAAATAGTAATCCTAATGACTCTTTAGGATATCCTATGAATTCGAGCTCTGAAGGACCTAAACTCTAACTTGTCCGCTTGTTGTCTTTGACATAAGCCGGACAACCCCAAATTCTGAGATGACTCAGACTTGGTTTCTTACCGTGCCATATCTCATACGTGTGGTAGGAACTGTTTTAGAGGGAACCCTGTTCAGTAGATAGATTGAAGTTAATAATGAATGTCCCTAAAGAAAATCTGGAGGTCTGTGAAGCTCATCATGGATCGAACCATATCCAATAGAGTCCGATTTCTCCATTCTGAAATCCCGTTGAGGTTGAGGTGTCCTGGTGGACAGTCATTGAGAGACTATGCCATTTTCCTTAATAGTCTAGGAATTCCCGGCTAAGGTATTCACCTCCTCGATCTGAAATCGACAGAACATAATCGGGTTTTCCA
>QRFJ01004910.1:0-69535 GCA_006176705.1 Cocos nucifera | reverse complement strand
TGTACGTGGATGACATCCTCCTTATTGGGAATGATATTCCCATGTTGACATCAGTCAAGATGTGGTTGTCCAAGGAATTCTCCATGAAAGACCAAGGTGAAGCATCCTTTATTCTAGGAATTAAGGTCTATAGGGATAGACCGAATAGGATGCTAGGACTTTCACAGAAGATGTACATAGAGGAAGTACTAAAGAGGTTTAGTATGGAAAACTCTAAGAGGGGATTAATACCCTTCAGACATGGTATTCATCTTTCCAAGAAGATGTGCCCCAGCACACCTGAGGAAATAGAACGCATGAGCAAGATCCCTTATGCTTCTGCAATAGGGAGCCTCATGTATGCCATGCTATGTACACGACCTGATATAGCCCATGCTGTGAGTGTCACAAGCAGATATCAATCAAATCCAGGTGAAGAACACTGGACTTCTGTGAAATGTATCCTTAAGTACTTGAGAAGAACTAAGGATATGATGTTGGTCTTTGGTAATGGAGAACTCCAAGTCAGGATACACAGACTCGGATTTCATGTCTGATATAGATGATCGAAAGTCGACATCTGGAAGTCTGTTTGTGTGCAATGATGGAGCTGTCAGCTGGAAGAGTTCCAAGCAAACTGTGATAGCAGATTCCACCATGGAAGCAGAATATATAGCTGCATCAGAGGCTGCAAAGGAAGCATTCTGGTACAAGAAGTTTGCTGCAGAAATTGGAGTAATGCCATCAGATGCCATTCCTCTTTACTGCGACAACAATGGCGCCATAGCCCTTGCTAAGGAGCCGAGGTCTCACCAGAAGTCCAAGCACATTGAGCGGCGATATCATCTCATCCGCGATTACCTTGAGAAAGGTTACGTTGAGGTCAAGAGAGTCAACTCCACAGATAATGTGGCAGACCCACTTACAAAACCTGGGCCAGCAGAAGATCGAAGCCCACCTTGAGAAGATGGACTTAGACTTGTAGCCAATTGGCTTAAGGACAAGTGGGAGATTGTTAGATATATGTGCCCTAGAAGCCAGAATTGGCTGACACTTGTAATACACTTCTAGGGGCAAAATTGTAATTTTGACTATAATTAATAAAATGGGTTATTTTCTATCACACCTGTGTATTTAGTGTCTGTGATACATCCTTTGAGTTAATGGTAATGATAATTCATATTTTCAAGAGTTGAAAATTTAAGACATGAATAATCATTATTAACTCATAAACAGCTCCCGACCATAGGATCATCACGAGGATGGTGATTGATCCGGAAGGTTGGTGTACGATCGCTTCTCTTTAGTAGATGAGTCTTGAGTCTACGGTGTGGAGACACCGGAGCGAGAGTACAGGTACTCGTTAGAGAACGAGGGCACTGAGCGTGACCACCTCGAGTAGTCATTAGGAAGTCTACCTTCTCGTCAATGACTGACTCGATGCTGCAGTAGTGTGTCTGGTTCTTTGACCTGAGATGCATCGGCAGTTCACCTTGAGGGTGTTATAGTTTGACTACACCATTACTCGGTCTCCTAGCCATATGGAACCCTGAGGTGTATGTTGGCTATAGCATGTTCATTGTAGGAACTGGATTGCATCAAGATGGGATCTATCTACCTCGGTGGTAGAGGAGCAGCCCTATGATAATCATGAGAATCAAGTCCTGAAGCCCATGGCCATGGCAGAGTGAAATAATAGAAAGAGTTTCTATTTAGATTTTCACATTGGACTCGAATCGAATGATTATATCATATGACAGAGACTAGGTTTGACGAGTTTACCTTAACCCTAATCTGATCGGGGCTCAAGATAGAAGAACTTAATCACACAGGTAGCTGCACCAAGAGGTTCGCATTCAGCTCTGATGGGTTGCCACCATATACTGCTAGGTGTCACTGGTGGATTTTGGGAGCAATTAGAATGATTTAGATGATCGATCATTCTAGCTGTTCGAATCAGAAGAGTTCTGATCCATCGAAAGGAGTTTCGATGATGTCTATGATAGAGATCATGACATATCCCATTACCATACAGAACTGAACCTAACTGGGTCACACAAACAAGGGTTTGAATCTGGTGATCATCAATTGAACTGATCTAGTTCAATTGATCTGAATGAGATTCAATTAGGTTCAAGGAAATCGTGCTAGCACTCGATTGAACCTAACGTTCTTCTTTTACTATCACAAATAAGTTGTCCTGACTGAGCCAAAGGAGTTTGTGCTCAATCAGAGGCCTTCATATGGTCTGACTGGAGGTTGTCCAAGTCAGAATAGGTTGTCTTATTTGTAAGACATTACCTGCCATTTCTTGTTCTTTGACTTTGGTCAAAAGTCTACCTTTGACTGGTCAAACGTTGACCATTGACCCTTTGACTTTTGACCACATGTCATGCACCTATTGGAGAGCTGGTGGGGGCTTGTCCCCCTGCCAGAACCTGGCAAGGAGAAGGGCGCACGCCAAGGGTGGCGTGAGCCCAAGTAGGAGGTGCCTAGGAGTCCTTGTTGGACAAGGACTCCACCTCCCTTTTGGATTCCAATTAGAGTTCTACTAAGAATCCAGTTTGACTGGTCTTAGGCGCCCTCTAAGGAGGAATCCAGGGGTCTCTATTCCAACCAATCAGATTTAGATCTGATTTCACAAAGGGTTGTGATTGGTTGAGAGGAAGAGGAGTTGGATCACAAGAGGTCTATAAATAAGACCCTGCGCCCAACCCTAATTCTAAGTAAAAATGAATGCAATTAGAGACGCCCCAAGGCTGCCTCTCCCCTCCTTCTCCATGCCATAATTTCTTCTCCCCTTGCTCTCCATGTCCAAAAGAGTTTTGGACTTAGGTTGGTGCGATTCAGATCAAGGAAAGGCGATCAAAAGCAAGAAGGCTGCGCTGCTGCAAAAGGACGACTGCAGATCTTCAAAAGAGTTTTGAAGATCCTCCAGATCAGATCCAGATCTGATTTTTGGAGGTGTGATAGAGAAGAAGAGGATCTCCAGATCCAACCCGAGTGGATACTGGTAGAGGCCAGGCGCTTGCATGGCTAAGATCTAGAACCTTCCGCTGCAATCAGGATCATCTACAGGGTAATAGGATTACCCAAATCAGGTAAATTGAATTTGATTAATTTATCTTATTTTATTTTATTTATTAAAATAATAAGAATCAAATCTAAAACATATCAAGATCTGATTGAGATCAAGAGAAAATTTTCGAAATATATCTCTTGATCTAATCAGATCTGGACGAATCTGGACCGAAAAATCAGGATTTTCCTTCAGAAGGTTCCACAACTATACCCTCCTTAATGCTCCTAAAACTCAAGTTCTGATGAAAATTAAGAATCAGCTACCAAGATCAGAAGAATTACGATCTCCCCCAAACAAGCGCAATCAAAGTAAGTACTATTTGTATCATCATGATCACAACCACGATATTGAAGAATGCATTCAGCTCCGAGACGAGATTGAGGAGCTCATCAGGAGAGGCCGACTGGGTTGATTCTTTAGATGCTGGTCTGAAGCAAGAGAAGATCAGCCAAGGGCACTGCCACAGTCAGAACCACCAATGAGGGAGGAACAATAAGAAGATTGACCGCCTCTTGGCATCATCAACACTATCTTTGGGGGATTAGTACTTCGACGAGCCGCCATCTCTCAGCCTCGAAGTTAGGAGAAGCTTGTTCCAAATTAGGAAGGCCCGTATGAAATAGAGGTGGTCGTCTGGCCCAAAACTTATCGCCTGAAGGAGCTCGGAGGAACAATGCTCCCACGACCTTGAAACTCAGAAAGTCTGAGAATATACTGCCAGTAATTTTTCTTCAATAAAGCTCCTCCATTTCAACATTATTGTTTCTTGGTGCAAAAACTATGTGAAGATAGGAAAGAAGCAATCAAAAGTGTTCATGTTAGGAATAGAAGGAGAACCTCGTCCTAACATAGGCAAGTCAAAGACCTCCAATTATTTAAGACAAGAGAAAAGGAGAGGCCCCGACAAGATCTCCTTCAACTTTAACAGGAGATAAGATCTTCTTCAATCTCGATTGGAGATAAGATCTCTTCCAACCTTCAACTTCAACCTCGATTGGAGATAAGATCTCCTCCGAGCTTCAACAATATCAACAGGAGATAAGATCTTCTTCAACTTTGGCTGGAGATAAGATCTCCCCCGAGTTCAAACATCAACAGGAGATAAGATCTCCTTCAACCTCGGTTGGAGATAAGATCTTTCCCAAGTTCCAATGTCAATAGGAGATAAGATCTCCTTCAACCTCGGCTGGAGATAAGATCTTCCTCGAGCTTCAACCTCAATGGATGTAGAGTCCGAAAAAAAACTTCGACAGTCATTTTTTTTTGTACTCTCTTCCTTCGAATTTTGAACTTAAGAGTGGGGTGACTATTGTTGAGGATAAACCAGCTTCCATCGAAGTCTAGTCTGATGCTTAGCCTAATGTAACTGATAATCATGGAAGAACTTCGATCGAAAATTCTTCCTCTAGCGGTCGAACTCCTCTAGCGGCCAAACCCCTCTCAAATTCCTCCAGCAGCCAAACTTTTTTTGGACCACTCCTTTAGTTGAATTCCTCCAGGAGCCAAACTTCTTTCGAACCTCTCTTTTAGTCGAATTCCTATAGGGGCCAAACTCCTTCCAGACCTCTCCTTCAATTGGATTCCTATAGGAGCCAAACTCTTTCTGGACTTCTCTTTTAATCAGAATTCCTCCAGGAGCCGAATACCTTTTGGATCCCTCCTTCAGTCAGATTCCTTTCGGACCCCTCATTTAGTCGGATTTCTATAGGAGCCAAACTTCTTTCAAACTTCTCCTTCAATCAGATTCCCACAGGAGTCAAACTCCTTCCAGACTTCTCCTTCAATCGGATTCCTCCAGGAGCCAAACTCCTTTCGGACCTCTCCTTTAGTTGGATTTCTACAGGAGCTGAATTCCTTTCGAACTTCTCCTTCAGTCAAACTTCATCTGGATTTCTCCAATGGATTACTTCCAAATTTTAAGTAGTGTTCCTCTCAGATAATCTCCTTTAGCCGTATTCCCCTTAGGAGTCTGAACTCCTTTGGAATTGATATATGTCAAAGTTCTTCACCAACCAATGCCTGCTTCCTCCGAACTTCGACTATTAAATCTCAACGAACAGGCGATCCCCTATCGGATAGTTATGACTATCATTTATCAGTCTGTTACAGGCGACCCCACTACTGAACGATTACGACTGTCGTTATCAGTCTATTACGAGCGACACCTCTCTTCATAATAAATTTCACATGGCCCGGAGGGGCCCACTATCAGATGGTTACAACAGGCTCCATCTATAAAAAGAGATCCTTTAGATATATTTTCTCTAAGCTCTCTTCTCCTTTCCAAAACCTTGCAAAATTCTTGCCTGAGCACTCCATTTCTGTTGGTCAGAAGAGCTAACTTGATCATCGGAGGATCCTACTGGAGCCACCACCACCGACTCTCGATGAAACTTTATTTTGTAGGTCACCGATGGTGACCTCTTCTTTTCCAACTCCAACTCGATCCGGTGTCAACCAGATTCTACACCAACAAGTTTTGTATGGTAATGAGACATGTCGTGATCTCTAACATCAACATCATCAAAATACCTTTCGATGGATCAGAACATTTTTGATTCATATAATTAGAATGATCGATCATTTAAATCATTCTAATTGCTTTGAAAATCCATCAGTGACTCCTAGCAGTATATGATGGCAATCCATCAGAATCGAAAGTGAATCTCTTAGTGCAGGTACCTATGTGATTGGATTCTTCTATCTTGAGCTTCGACAGGATTAGGGTTAAGGTGAACTCATCTAACCCAATATCTGTCATATGAATTAATCATTCGATTCGAGTCTAATGTGAAATCCTAATAGAAACTCTTTCTATCATATTCATACTGCCATGGCTATGGGCTTAAGGACTCAATCTCATGATTATCATAGGACTGCTCCTCATCTATTATGGTAGATAGATCCCCTATTGGTGCAATCCAATTCCTACAATGAATATGATATATCCAACATATACCTCAGGATTTTGAATGGCTAGGATACTGAGTTATGGTGTAGTCAAACTATAACACCCTCAAGATGAGCTGTCGATGCACCTCAGATCAAAGAACCAGACACATCACTGCAGCATCGAGCCATTCATCGATAAGAAAGTAGACTTACTTATGACTGCTCGAGGTGGTCATGCACAGTGCTCTCATTCTCTAACGAGTACCTATACTCTCACTCCAATGTCTCCATACCATAGACTCAAGATACATCTATCCTAAGAAAGCGATCGAATACCAACCTATCAAATCGATCATCATTCTCGTGATGATCCTACAGTCGAGAGCTATTTATGAGTTAATTATGAAAATTCATGTCTTAAATTTTTAACTCCTGAAAATATGAATTATCATTACCTTTAACTCAAAGGATGTATCATAGATACTTTAAATACACACTATGATAGAAAATAATTTTTTTATTAATTTAAAGTCAAAATTATAAAATTATCTTTAGAACTGTATTACAAGTGTAAGCCAATCTAACTTTTAGGGCATACATCTAACAAACTCCCACTTGACCTAAAGCCAATTGGCTACAAATCTAAGTTCCATCTTCTTAAGATGGGCTTCGATCTTCTGCTGGCTCAATAGCTTTGTCAATGGGTCAGCTGCATTATCTGCAGTGTCGACTCTCTTAACCTCGACGTATTCCTTCTCGAGGTAATCGTGGATGAGCTGGTATCACTGCTTGATGTACTTAGATTTCTGATGAGATCTTGGCTCCTTAGCTAGGGCTATGGCACCATTCTTGTCACAGTACAGAGGAACAACATCTAATGGTATTACTTTGAGCTCTATGATAAACTTCTTATACCAAAACATCTTCTTTATAGCTTTCGATGCAGTGATATACTCTGCTTCCATGGTGGAATCTGCTATCACCGTCTGCTTAGAACTCTTTCAACTGATAGCTCCACCATTTTAAATAAACAAAGTTTTAGATGTCGACTTTTGATCATTTATGTTAGATATGAAATCTAAGTCTGTATACCCCTAGACCTAGAGTTCTCCATTATCAAAGACTAGAAACATATCCTTAGTCCTTCTCAAGTACTTAAGAATACATTTTATAGAAGTCCAGTACTATTTGCCTGGATTTGATTGATACTTACTCGTGACACTCACAGCATGGGCAATATCAGATCATATACATAGCATGGCATACATGAGGCTCCCTATTGCTGAAGCATAAGGGATTTTGCTCATGTGTTCAATCTCGTCGATGTGCTTGGGCACATCTTCTTGGAGAGATGAATGCCATATCTGAAGGATACACCCCTCTTGAAGTTTTCCATGCTAAACCTTATCAACACCTCCTTTATGTACATTTTCTGTGAGAGACCCAGCATCCTATTCGATCCATCCCTATAGACCTTAATTCCTAGAATAAAGGATACCTCTCCTAGATCTTTCATAGAGAACTCCTTACACAATCACATTTTGACTATAGTCAACATGGGAATATTATTCCTAATTAGGAGGATGTCATCCACGTACAATATGAGGAAGACAACAGCGCTCCCACTGACCTTTTTGAAAATATAGGGCTCCTCCTCATTCTTGATGAATCCAAATGATTTAATTACATCATTGAAATGAGCATTTCAGCTCCAAGATGCTTGCTTAAGTCCATATATGGATCTTTACAGCTTGCATACCTTGTGATCATTGTCACTAGATGTGAAACCTAGCGGCTGTTCCATATAGATATCTTCCTCAAGATATTCATTTAAGAATACCATTTTCATATCCATCTGCCATATTTGATAATAAAAATAGACTACAATAGCAAGCAATGTACGGATAGATTTGAGCATGGCTACTGACAAAAAGATATCTTGATAGTCAATGCCTTCGCGCTGACTATACCCTTTCACTACGAGCCTTGCTTTGAATGTTTCTACATTTCCATCAGCACCTATCTTTCTCTTGAAGATTCATTTACACCTAATAGGTACTATATCTTCAGGTGGATCAACTAAGGTCCAGACTTGGTTAGAATGTATTGAGTCAATCTCTGACCTCATTACCTCAAACCATTTCTCAGAGTCGATATCTGATATCGCCTCATCATAAGTTTTGGGATCATCACCATGAATCCCATTTCCTATGAGGAATATTTTCTCTACATCTTCTGATATAGTACCTAAGTATCTTTTAGGAGGATGAAAAATTCTACTTGATCTACGAGGTGGAGGAGGTAGTGTCTGGGTTGACTCAATCTAATTAGGTTCCGTAGTTTTCTTAGCTCATTTCTCATCGGAGACTTTCTTCTTGAGTCTAATCTATTTTCTGATGCCACCATCTTGAATAAACTATTTTTCAAGAAAGATGGCATGTTGACTTATAATCACATTGTGATCTTCTGGGAGATAGAAATAATATTCTAATGACTCTTTAGGATATCCAATAAACCAAGCTCTAAAGGACCTAGACTCTAATTTATCCGCTTGTTGTCTCTTGACATGGGCTGGACACTCCAAATTCTGAGATGACTCAAACTTAGTTTCTTACCATGCCATATCTCATATAGTGTGGTAGAAATGGTCTTAGAGAAAACCCTATTCAGTAAATATATAGCAGTCATCAGACTATGTTTCCAATGAAACTCAGGAAGGTCCGTGAAACTCATCATAGATAGGATCATATCTAATAGGATTCGATTTCTTCATTCTAAAATTTCGTTGAGTTAAGGCATTCCAGATGGAGTCCATTGAGAGACTATGCCAATATCCTTAAGATAGCCTAAAAATTTTCTACTAAGGTATTCGTCTTCTCGATCTGATCGAAGAATCTTAATGAATTTTTTTATTTATTTTTCTACTTCGAGTATGAATTTTTTGAACTTTTCAAAAGCTTCAAACTTGTGTCGCATCAAATATACATATCCATACCGAGATAAATCATCGGTAAAGATGATGAAGTGACATAATTGTCCCTAGCCAGTATATCAAATGGGCTACATATATCAGTATGTACTAAGGCAAGTAAGTCCGTGGCCCTTTTCCCATGTCCTACAAAAGGGAGCTTGGTCATTTTGCCATGAAGGCATGATTCACAAATTGGATATGAATCAAAAATCAACGGACTCAATAGTCCAGATTTCTCTAATTTGTTAATCCTATCTTCAGCTATATGACCTAGCCTAAGGTGCCATAGATACCTATCATTTAAACTATCCCTAGATCTTTTTGATCCTATGACATTCAAGTTTTGCTTGATATTAAAAATAAAAACATCAATATATAACTAATAGAGACCATTTATAAGGAAACCACTTGTAATTTTATTTCTTTCATAAAGAATATTACAATGGTCCTTAAGAAAACTAATTACATAGCCTTCTTGTGCTAAACATGAAATAGAAATCAAATTCTTGCTTATTGTAGGCACATCAAAATAGTTCCTAAGAACTAAATCTAATCTTGATAATAATTGTAGAGAGTAGGTTCCCATGGCTACAGTAGCAACTCTTGCTCCAATCTTAATGTGTAGGATCACCTCACCATCCCTCAACCTCATGCTATCCTCAAGATCCTGCATAGAAGTGCACAAGTGAGCACTAGAACCAGAGTCAAGCACCCAACTAGATGCAGAAGAAATGATAAGGTTAGATTCTACAATGAGCATACCTCTAGAAGGACCTGCCTCCTTCTTGTTCTTTAGGCTAGCTAGGTATAAAGGACAGTTCTGCTTCTAATGGCCGTCAATATTGCAATGAAAATATTTTTTCTTATCAGCCTTCTTCTTCGACTCTGCCTTCTTCTTCTTCCTATCATCCACCTTCTGCTTCTTCACGGACTTCTTCTTTCCAAAAGATCTTCTTTTGAAAGAAGTCCACTCCACAGCAAGTACTGAGCTTTTAAAACCTTTCATAGAAAGCTCAGTAGTAACCAACATGTTCATGAGTTCAGCCAAGGTAATCTGAAGTTTATGCATATGGTAGTTCATGATGAACTATCCATACACATCAGTCAAGGATTGCAGATATATCAATCTGTAGATCCTGATTTAACTTGACAACGAGCTTCTCAAGCTCTTCTACATCCTTGATTATCATCAGACAATAATCTTGGACTGACTGCCCATCATGCATCTAAGCCTTAAATAGTCTCTTAGTGACTTGATATTTGGCTGCACGACTTTATTCACCAAACAACTCTTACAGGTGAGCCAACATTTGGCGGCTAGTCTTAATGTCTTCATGTGGTGCTGGAGCTCATCAGACAGCGAGTCCAACATGTAATACCTAGCTTTGTTATCTTCATCCATCCACTTCTTGAGAGATGCTCTCTAATCAGCGGATGGACAGACTAGTAAGATGGAAGGATCCTGTTCCAATACATGAGTCAACTTCTCAGAATCCAAAATAATTTTGAAGTTTTGGAGCCAATAGTTGGGTCCGATCAGTCTATGGGTATCCAGGATACGGGCTAGTAGGTTAGATGTAGACATCTTTCTATAGAGAGTCAATGTTTCTAGTTAGATTTTGTAATTAAATTTAATCAATTTATTTAAAAAATTTATTTTTAAATAAATCAGGCTTCCTCTATTTACTCGAATTCCTACACTCTCTTAGTAGAGATGCAAAAATCTTCATGATTATTAATTTTTGTTAGGTGGTGCGATCCCACCGACTGGCTCACCACCTCATCTAATAATTATTGGTGATGGGTCAATCGATGAGTGGACAACTCTTATCCAATGATTCTCTAATCATGGTGCACCCAAACCTAATCTCTAATTCATAAATCTCATCATGTCCAAAATATTGATCCACTCAATTAAGTTAGACCCACCATTTGCATAAATTAAATTTTTCATTGGATCTCTCATTGTATCTAGAATATTGAGCCCAACCCATAGCATCCAATGCCTAATAGACATGGTTGCATCTTTCCGGTGCAACTGAACCACTGTATCTAACCGAGAACAATCAACCCCGGGAAGGGCCCGCACATTAACAATGGTGGAAGATCTTGGACTTAATATTTTCTTAGAAAGATTTAATTTAGGTCTCTTTAAACTTAACTTAACTTAGTCATAATAATTATAACTAACCTAATAGCATGGATTGACTCAAATTATTAGCCACCTCAAATCAGAACTAGGTCGACACAAATAGCCAGATAAGTGAGACTGATGAAAAGAATATGCCATTAACTCAACAAGAATGCATTCAGATCGAGTAGCTCTCAATTAAAAATCAGTCGATCGTATCTACCAAACTTACCTTAGACACTAAATTATCGAATTAGAATCAATTAGATTAGCCTACAATCCAAGCTCGAACCGTGGAGCCAAATTAGGTCTTGACTTAATTGAGTCACATCTCAATGTGATTCGATCTTGATTCGGACTTAATCCTATTAGGCTGGTCAAAACTAAGCTTTCTTTGATCCCACCTAACCAACTCTTGATTCGGTTTGATTAACCACTAGATCTAATTGAGCTACCCAAGCCCACACCCAATTTTATGAATATATCTTAGATCTAAAAATTCATAATTTTTAAACCTAATTAATTTTATAATCTTAATTTTTAATTAAGTTTTGGGTTCATGAACAAAATATGTAATAAATTTCTAGGATTTTAGGATTTAGAATTTTATAGAAAAATAAGTTTTGATTTCTGATTAAGAATGAATGCGTAGCATCCCTACACATCATAAAAATATCCAATCGAATGAGAGAAAAGGATCTTTAAATCCTACTTTGTTCTTATGACTGGATGGCTAAGGAGAACGTCTTAATCAAAAATATAATTTTTACTATAAAACTAGTTAGATCATGTATCACATATACAAAAGATCTAACCTATACATATTTTGCATACATCTCATATATCATAACTTAAATTAAACATGCATGCTTTCATATCTAAAATATCATATATTAAATCTAAAAAATAAAATTTTAAATTTGATCATATCAAAAATAGAATTACTCTAGATATTTTATAGAACTATTCTATAACTAGTCTAAGCATGTATCCTTCATATCTCATATGAATAAAATAAAAATTAAAAATTCTATTTTCTATTTTTCAGATCTGGTTACAATATTTATTACATCAAAAAAATAAAAATAAAATATCTCTAAAATCATATTTAACCAATTTAGTAACATGATTATACTGGACTACATAAAGAACTATTCTATTCCTAGTCTAGTTATACATCTCATACATAATAGATGTAAATCATAAAATTTTTAATTTTTTGATTTCAGATCTAGTCACATCTAATGTGACATATAAAATTCTTTAATATCATATCATAAATAAAAATTAAATTAGATTTAAAATAGATCTGATGAACTACCAACCTGGCTCTGATACCACTTAAAGAAAAATCTAATTTTTCTTGCACAGGATCATTCAGATCTGATTGGATCTGAAGGAATATTTTAAAAGATTTTTTCTATGATCCTAATTAAATATGAGATATTTCAAATCTAAACCTAAAGAATTTATATTAAAATAAAAATAAAATTAAATCTAATTTAATTTTATATCTTTATTTTTGGGTAATCAAATTATCCTGTGATGATCCTGATTGATCCTGAGATTCTGGAAGGAGCCACGCATGCGCCTGACCTATATCGGTATCCACTTAGGCAGGATCTAGAGGTCTTCTCCTTCTAAATCACTCATTCAAAAATTAGATTTGGATCTGATCTTGAAGTTCTTCAAAACTTCTTTTGAAGAAGCAGCCATCATCTCTTTCAACAGTGCTGCCTTCTTCCTAGTTCGGATGCCTTTCTTCCTTGGATGGTACTTGAACCTATGCCCAACTCCTTAGGCATGGAGAGGGGAGAGAAAGGATCAAAGGAAGGCATAGAAGAGAGGAGGATAGCCTTGTGGCATGGTGAAAAGAAAAAAACTCTATAACCCTAGGCGTAGATAGGGTTTAAATAGGTCCTGCTGTGCCATGCAGGACCACATCATCCCGACCAATCAGAGGCCTTCATTCAATCAAATCTAAATCTGATTAATGGAATGATGTCATCTAATCCAATCAAATAAATATCTCTTAAAAATCCACATAGGTGGCGCCAATACTGGATAGAGCAGGAGTCTTTGGCGCCCTAGTGTTTGATCATATCAAAACACCCTGGAGTCCCATCTGTATGGGACTCGTTCCGTTATCCACATAGGGCACATGCCTAGGGTGGTGTGCACCCTCTCTCTTTCCTCTTTTAACAGGAGGACAGGAGCCCTAGGTGCTCTCCTATAGGCACATGACACATGGCCCTATGTCCAAGTTTTTAGGGTCAACTATTGACTATGTCCAAAAACAGGAATTAGCAGATGACATGAATTGGCAGATATTATTTTAAATCAATCTAATGAATTAAGACAACCCATTTTTGATCTAGATAAGCTTCAGTCTGACTAAGATAAGATTTCTAAGTGAGTCTAAATAAATTTGGCTCAGCCGAGACGAACCAAAATGATTACAAAAGGAGAATGTTAGACTCAATCATGCGCTAGCATGATTTTTTTGAACCTAGTTGGATCTAATCCAAATCAATTGAACTGGATTAGTCCAATTGATGACATCCAGACACAAACCCTTATTTATGTGACCTAGTTAGGCTCGGTTCCATATGGTAATGAGATATGTCGTGATTTTTATCGTCAACATCATCGAAATACCTTTCGATGGATCAGAATTTTTTTGATTCATACAATTAGAATGATCGATCATGTAAATTATTCTAATTACTTTCAAAATTCATCAGTGATACCTAGCAGTATATGGTGGCAATCTATTAGAATCAAAAGCAAATCTCTCAGTGTAGCTACCTATGTGATTAGGTTCTTCTATCTTGAGCTTTGACTGGATTAGGGTTAGGGTAAACTCGTCCAACCCAATATCCATCATATGAATTAATCATTCGATTTGAATCCGATGTGAAATTCTAATAGAAACTCTTTTTATCATATTTACATTGCCATCGCCATGGGCTTAAGGACTCAATCTCATGATTATCATAGGGCTGCTCCTCATCTACCGAGGTAGATAGATCCCCTATTGGTGCAATCCAATTCTTACAATAAACATGCTATAGCCAACATACACCTCAAGATTTCGAATGGCTAGGATACTGAGTTATGGTATAGTCAAACTATAATACCCTCAAGGTAAACTGTAGATGCACCTCAGATCAAAGAACCAACATACCACTACAGCATCGAGCCAGTCATCGACGAGGAGGTAGACTTTCTTATGACTGCTTAAGATGGTCATGCTCAGTGCCCTCGTTCTCTAATGAGTACCTACACTCTCGCTCCAGTGTCTCCACACCATAGACTCAAAACACATCTATCCTAAGAAAGCAATCATACACCAACCTTCTGGATCGATCACCATCCTCGTGTTGATTCTATGGTTGGAAGCTATTTATGAGTTAATTATGAAAATTCATGTCTCAAATTTTCAACTTTTCAAAATATGAATTGTCATTACCATTAACTCAAAGGATGTATCGTAGACACTTTAAATACACACTATGATAGAAAATAATTTTTTTATTAATTTATAGTCAAAATTATAAAATTATCCTTAGAAGTGTATTATAAATATCAGTCAATCTGACTTCTAGGACACACATCTAACATCCAGAGCATTCTACTATCAAAAATTGCTCTAATGGGATGTGGATATAAGTATCTCTTAGACCTAGGATCATCATGATGGCTTGCAAGCAACTCACTATACTTTGGCGCTAGACTACCTAAATTTATAATTTAGTGATGGAATAATTTTAGGCACAGTCAAGTACTTGTGAAGTTAGTATGTGATCAAGATAGGATCGACCACTCCAAGAGATTGAAGAAAATGCATCGCTGTATTTCAATTTAGTAAAACCTTGGCCAGGATAATCCATGAGATGGATTTGATATTTTGAAATAAAATATGGATGATCTAATTAGGGTTGATAATTAAACTCTGAGTCATCCTATGAGCATTAAGGTCAAAGGGATGAATTATATGGAAACTATATCTACATTGGTTGTTGACCTAATGATTGATTTTGATGATGACAAAGAGTTTTGAGTATAAGTTATAAAATTTAACGGTATTTATGAGGATGTGTAGTTTCAAAATTTTAAGTGCTCATAATTTTTTTCAAGTATTTTTTGATATGCTAATGAGAATAAAATCAAGTCAAGAAGGCAAGTCTAGTCTATAAATCAAATTGGAGAGGAAGGATCACAAACAGTCTTTGGCATGCAAACTGGGCCGACCCAGTCTAGAACTGAGCTGACCTAGTCTCAGTGGAAGCAAAAGATAGAAAGGTTAGAAAGTAGAATTTTTCATGATCTAAGAGATTGAGCCAATCCAGTTTTCAATGGAGCCGACCCAGTGACAACCAGTCCGACCTAGTTAGAAAAGTAGCCATCTCAGTCTCACAAAATAGAAGATGACAGAAATAGATATTTTAGAATCTCTAAAACTGAGCTGACCTAGCTGAAAACTATGCTGACCAAGTCTAGACTGAGCTGATCCAGTTAAAAACTGAGTTAGCCTAGCACCTATAACTGCTAGTTTTCAGTTTCATAGCTTTTTCACTCCATAAATCTCCTAATGGCTATTTTTAGTCTTTCAATAGCTAGATCACATTTAGAAGCCTATGTTAGTGACTTGTAATGATGGAAAATCTTAGGAATACTTAAAAAAATACTTGGAACAAGAAAGAGGACCAAGAACCTGAAAAGAAAAAGCCTCCAAGTAGATTTTTAGTTTTTCAAGTATGTGAGCCAAATAGTGAAAAGAAAGGGGCGTTTCTTAGAGTTTTTCTTATTCTTCCAACATCCTCAATCAGAGAGAAGTTAGGCCATCACCATTGAAGATTAATTTCTACTTCTTTCAAGCACTCAAAGAGAAGAAATCAAGCCTACAAACCAAGCTCCCAGATTTTCTTGTCTTAAGCTTCAAAGAGTTTATTTTTATTTTATTTATTATATTTTCATCTTTATTTTAAGTTTGTTGGGATGAGAAACTTGGGTTAGTCCAAGCCTAGAGTTGGACGTTGTATTGGTTTAATTGGTGAGTCAAGGTTAAAACCAATCGGGATTGATTGTTAATCCAAAGAAAAATAATCACTTGTGTGATTTTGTTTGGTGATCCAGAAAAAACCAACTAGATTGATTGTGAGTCCAAAAAATAATCTTGTATAATTTTGATTGGTGAGCTAGAAAAAATTAACTAGGTTTGATTGTGAGCCCGAAAAACAATCAGACTGTAATTCTAATTATGAACTATAGTTGAATTTTCAAGAGATATACTTGTAAAGTGGACGTAGGTACTGAGTTTGACACTAAATCACTATAAAATTTATGTGTTTGTGATTGTGTGCTTTTACTCTATTACTTTTATTCATTGTACATCACATAGCTTATTTTATTTGGCATTTGATTAGTTTAATCTGCTCATACCTAAAGCTAAATTTTTAAATACCCAATTCATCCTCCCTTTTGGGTAGCCATACTTGGGCAACAATTGGTATCAGAGCAGGTGCTCTAATTTTTTTTTTAATTCTAGAGTTAAAGATCTTATGGCTGACCCATTTGATTTTTTGTTGAGTGAAGGACACTCAACCATTAGACCTTCATTTTTCAATGGCACCAACTATACTTATTAGAAAGCTAGAATTTAAATTTTTATTCAAGTATAAGATTATGACATGTGGAATGTCATACTCACTGGTCCTCATGCACTCACAATGATTGTCAATGATTTATGTGTACCTAAACTTGAAAAAGATTGAAATGAGCTAGATAAAATGCTAGCTCAATTAAATGCTAAAGCTATTAATATTTTATATTATGCATTAGATTATAATGAATTGAATAGAATATCAACATGTTTATCTATAAAAGAGATTTGGGATAGACTTGAAGTGATCCATGAGGGTACAAATCAAGTCAAAAAATCTAAAAAAATATGTCGGTTAATAAATATGAGTTGTTTAAAATGGAACCTCATGAGATAATAAGTGATATGTTTATAAGATTTATTAAAATTATAAATAAGTTAACGAATCTTAGAAAAGATTATTCTAATAGTAATCTTGTATGTCAAAATTCTTAGGTCCTTACTAAAGGCTTGGAAAGCAAAAGTAACAACAATCCAAGAAGCCAAGGATCTTAGCAAGCATGCTTTGGAAGAGCTAATCAAATCGCTCATGACATATAACCTCAATATGAACCAAAGCATAAAGGAGGAAGAGATGAAGAGGAGAACCCTTGCACTCAAATCATCAGCCATTGAAGAAAGTTCAAGTAACTCTACCAAGGATTTGGAAGATGATAACTATTGGTGCAGAATCTAGTTGATGCCGGATCGAGTTGGAGTTGAAGAAGAAGAGGTCGCCATCGGTGGCTTGCAAAACAAAATCCTATCTGGAGTCGGTGGTGGTGGCTCCGATAAGATCCTCCAACGATCAAGTCAACTCTTTTGATCAATAGAAATGGAGTGCTCAGGCAAGAATTCAACAAAGTTTTGGGAAGAAGAAGAGAGCTTAGCGAAAATATATCTGAAGGATTCTTTTTTATAGATGAAGCCTATCGTAACTGTCCGATAGTGGGCTGCTCAGGGCCATATGAAATTTATTACGAAGAGAGGTGTCGCTCATAATAGACTGATAATGACAGTCATAACTATTCGATAGTGAGGTCACTTGTAGCAGACTGATAAATGACAATCGTAACCGTCCGATAGTGGGGTCGTCTGTAGTAGACTGATAAATGATAGTCATAACCATCCGATAGTGGGATCGTCTGTTCATTGAGATTTAATAGTCAAAGTTTAGAGGAAGCAGGCATTGGTTGATGAAGAACTTTGACATATATCAATTCTAGAGGAGTTTGAACTCCTAAAGAGAATACAGCTAGAGAAAATCATCCGAAAGGAATACTACTTGAAATCTAAAAGTAATCCACTGAAGAAATCTAGATGAAGTTTGACTGAAGGAGAGATCCGAAAGGAGTTTAGCTCCTGTAGGAATCTAACTGAAGGAGAGATCCAGAAGGAGTTTGGCTCCTAGAGGAATTCGACTGAAGGAGAGGTTCGGAAGGAGTTTGGCTCCTAGAGGAATCCGACTGAAGAAGAGGTCCGAAAGAAGTTTGGCTCCTATAGGAATCAGACTACAAGGAGTTCGGCTTCTAGAGGAATCCGACTGAAGAAAAAGTTTGGAAGGAGTTCGGCACCTATAGGAATCCGACTGAAGGAGAGGTTCAGAAGGAGTTTGGCTCATGAAGGAATTCGACTGAAGGAGAGGTTCGGAAGGAGTTTGGCATCTATAGAAATTCAACTGAAGGAGAGGTCTGAAAGAAGTTCGGCTCTTGGAGGAATCCGACTGAAGGAGAAGTTTGGAAGGAGTTTGGCTCCTATAAGAATCCGACTGAAGGAGAGGTCCGAAAGGAGTTTGGCCACTGGAGGAAGAATTTTCGATCGAAGCTCTTCCATGATTACCAGTTACATTAGGCTAAGCATCAGATTGGACTTCGGCGGAAGTTGGTTTATCCCCAACAATGATAAAATGGCGATGATTACAAGAAGGTTCATGAGATTCATGAGAAGGAAGAAAAATTTTGAACCAAGAAGAGAAAAGGTAGAAAAGAATCAACTTAGAAAATATAGAAAGGACTATCCTCCATTGAAAAAGAGCTCAAGAAAATTAAGAATGAAAGCTATATTGGCTAATTAAAAAAGTAGTGAGAGCTCAAATTTTGAAGAAGAGTCATTCTCAAGTGAAGAAGAGACAAACCTATGCTTGATGACCCATAATGAAGAGGTAAGCTTAAATCAATCCAATGATTTTACTTTTGATGAACTACATAATACATTTTCTGAATTATTTAATGATTTTAAAAGGCTATCAAAAAAGAACAAAGTGCTTAAGAAGGATAATCAAAATTTGAATAAAAATAAAGATAGATTAGAAGAAGATAAGAAAGATTTGCAGACTAAACAACATGAATTAATTAAACAAAATGAGAGTCTACAAAAGAAGTAGATAGATTAAAACCCATAGTAGATGAAAAGAATGAATTATTAGTTAAACAACAAGATTTGTTAGAAAAAAATGAAACTTTGAAAAATAAAATAAATGAGCTAAAATCAATTATAAATGACTTTTCCATTATTTCACAAAATCTGCATATGTCAATGGACAAACAAAATATGACATCTAAAGCTAACTTCTTTGCAAAGATATGGTATACAAATTTTTTTATTAATAAATATCATTTTGATAAGAAACTTATTACATGCTTTAAATGCAACAAAGGTGGACATAAATCATTTGATTGTTGGGCTAATACATATAAAAATATAAAGATCAAGCAAATTTGGGTACCAAAAGAAACTATTGATACTAACCTCAAAGGACCAAAGATGGCTTGGGTACTAAAATTTAATAAATAATTTTGCGAGTTTACCAAGGATCCAATGGAATGAAAAGAGAAAAATATTATGAATGGATGCCTTGGGAATGAAAATGAATGGATGATGCTTGGATAAAATCTAAACTTTTCTCACATCATACCATCAATGTTTATTTGATTGATTCTATTGATTTTAATAATCTATCGATATGATTTCATATCATATTTACTTGCTTGAAATACTTTTCATGTTTTGGTAAGATTAGTATGAGTGATTGATTTTGATGTTTGAAATGATTTGAATACTTTAATTTTTAAATCAATGTACTCTTCTATAAGTATCATATTTTGAATCAATATGAAATTAATTTATCTTGAAATTTAGCATGATAACTCAACTTTCTCTTATCAATTATATATTTAAGAATCTTGAATTAATAAAAGTTAAATTGGGTATGAATGTTTTAATTACTAAACCTACAAAAGAAACAAATTTTAACATTTCCTCATAAGATACTCAATTATCAAAATTCTCCTGAAAATTTTCTTACCTAAGTACTTGAAGATAAGACACTTTAGTTGTAAAGGATCAATTGCTTGATTTTGATAATTTATATTATATCTTAGCTTGATCTCTAAGGAATTAAAAATTTTCACGTTGAACCTAACTTTTGAATCCTTTATCTAGTTTTTCTTTAACCTAATCTTGATATGATCTTATTTGATTTGATTGAATATCATACCATCAATTGAATATCAAATGATTCAATATTTTATCTTATTGATTTTGATGATGTTATAATTGATTATGGTTGAAGATATATTAAACAAAACTGATTTATGAACTTTCATGACTAGAGTTCAAGAATAACTTGAAACATTGATACATTTATTTGATAAGCTAAATTTCTTGAAGAAATATTTTCAAATTCAATTGGTATCTTGAATTATAGTAAATATTATTAATGACAATAAGGAAGAAAAAATTTGGTAAATGAAGAAAATAAACTTAACATATCAAATTACATCAAAATCTTGCCATAATAAGACATTTTTCATAATATGATTTTAAATTGGTTATGAGATACAAAATTCAATAAGGATAAGAATTGATCAAAAGTAAGCAATAAACAAAATTAAGAAATATGGCATATAGTAAGGGCGAGTGAATCTTGAATAAAAGTTAAACTCAATTAACTAGAATATTAAGAGGGAGCTTAATATTTTTAAATTATTTTACTTTCTTGATTTTATTGATAACCTTTATTTAAGATTATTCTTTTTGATGCTGTCAAAAAGGGAGAGAATTATTGTTGAGTATATGCTTGACCTTAACTAGAATGAAATATATTTTTATTGCTTAGTGGTTTTACATCTTTTAAATATGTAACTTTTTAGAAACTCACTATATATTATTTTGCATATACTCAAAAGATTTTATCATCATCAAAAAGGAGGAGATTGTTGATCTAAATATTGATTTGATGATAACAAATAGTTTTGAGTATAAGTTATAAAGTCTAACGATATTTATTAGAATGTGCAGTTTCAAAATTTTAAGTGTTCATAGTTTTTTTTCAAGTGTTTTTTGATACGTTAATGAGAAAAAAATTAAGTCAAGAAGACAAGTCTAGTCTACAAATCATATTGGAGAAGAAAGGATCACAAATAGTTTTTGGCATGCAAACTAGGCCGATTCAATCTGGAACTGAGCCAACCTAGTCTCAGTGAAAGTAAAAGATAGAAAGGATAGAAAGCAAAATTTTTCATGACCCAAGGGATTGAGCCGACCTAGTTTTCAATTGAGTCGATCCAGTGACAACCAGATCGACCCAGTCAAAAAAGTAGCCGTTCTAGTCTTAGAAAATAGAAGATGGTAGAAATAGGTATTTTGAGATCTCTAAGATTGAGCCGATCTAGCTAAAAACTAAGCTGACCCAATCTGGACTGAGCCAACCCAGTTAAAAACTGAGCCGGCCTAGTGTCTGTAACGACTAGTTTTTAGTTTCGTAGTTTTTTTACTCCACACATCCCCTAATGACTATTTTTGATCTTCCAATGGCTAGATCACTTCCAGAAGTCTATGTTAATGACTTGTAGTGGTGAAAAATCTTGGGGATACTTAAGAAAATACTTGGGAAAAGAAAGAGAACTAAGAACCTAAAAAGAGAAAACTTTCAAGCAGACTTTTAGTTTTTCAAATATATAAGCTAAATAGTAAAAAGTAAGGAGTGTTTCTTAGAGTTTTTCTTATCCTTCTAACATCCTCAATCAGAGAGAAGTCAGGCCATCACCACTGAAGATCAATTTTTACTTCTTTCAAGCACTCAAAGAGAAGAAATCAAGCCAACAAGCCAAGCTCCCAGATTTTCTTCTCTTAAGCTTCAAAGAGTTTATTTTTATTTTGTTTATTATATTTTTCATCTTTATTTCAAGTTTCTTAGGATGAGAAACTTGGGTTAGTCCAAGTCTAGAGTTGGACGTTGTATTGGTTTGATCGGTGAGTCAAGATTAAAATCAATCGGGGTTGATTATTAGTCCGAAGAAAAATAATTACTTATGTGGTTTTGATTGGTGATCTAGAAAAAACCAACTAGATTGATTGTGAGCCCAAAAAATAATCTTGTATAGTTTTGGTTGGTGAGCCAGGAAAAACTAACTGGGTATGATTGTGAGCTCAAAAAATAGTCAAACTATAATTCTAGTTATGAATTATAGTTGAATTTTTAAGGGGTATACTTGCGGAGTGGACATAGGTGCTGAGTTTGACACCGAACCATTATAAAATTTGTATGTTTGTGATTATGTGCTTTTACTCTATTACTTTTATTCATTGCACATCACATAGCTTATTTTATTTGGCATCTGATTAGTTTAATCTACTCGTACCTTAAGCTAAATTTTTAAATATCCAATTCACCCTCTTCTTGGGTAGCCATACTTGGGCAACATGGGTTTTAAAGAATGTTGCTTCACACATTTGACCTATCCAGTCGTTGAGTACCATTACTAGATGGTCACTCTGATTGGTATAAAAATTTATTTTTATGCTATCAACTTAGGTTCGAATCTATGGGATCACATACATAAGAGGTCTCAATCTGATCGGATGGTTGATCAATGATTTAGAATTGTTCTTAGGTCAAAAAATTAATATGATTGATATTTGACCTAGTGCAAGTATTATAAGAGGATCGATTAGCAATTGGATTGCTAATTAGCTTAATTTGATTAAATTAGAGGATTGAGATTGTCTAATTAAATATAATTTAATTAGATTTGGTTTGGACTTGATTGGATGAAGTCCAATTAGTTTATTGGATGAGCCAATTGCAAGGAAGAACAAGTTCCTATTCAATTAGGACTTGTATGCATCCAATTTTTAATTTAATTAAAAATTAAATTAGATTTAAATTTAATTTAATCTAATTTAGTTAGGCTTTTAGTTGGACTAAGATCATCTTTAATTGGGTTGCATTAGTTTTGATTAATTAGGCTTCAATAATAAGTTGGACCAAGTCAAAACTAGAAGTCCTAGTGTGACTAGGATTTCTCTATCTTGTGCCACCTTACTTTCCATGCCCCCCTACTCCAATTCCCTTAGAATTTTCATGGGAGATTTTATTTCTAGAGAGTATCTATGCCCTTTTTATGTCTCCCACCATTTTAGAAGGAAATTAGTTATGGAATAGGTCAAAATAATCAAGTTATTTTGACCTGGTCTCTATTGGATAGAGTTTTATATATCATATTTTCTTATTTCTTTAAGGCACTAAATCACTTGATTTTTCTCTAATTTTTTTTATAAAAAATAGAAGATTTATTTTCACATAATTTCTAGAGTCCACAAAAAAAAAATAAGGAGGGAACACCTAAGAGTTGGGCACCCCAATCCTTGCCCAAATTGGACCTACCTTTCAAGATATTTGACCTAGACAAGGACTCTATCATAACTCTCTATTTAAAGAAAGTTAGGGCATTAGTTTTCTATAGGTTTTAGACCTGAGAGAGATTTGGGACAAGGAAAGGTTGGGTGCGAAGAAAATCTAGGTGTGGTGCTTCATTAAGACACAAATCATTATGTTCTGGTGAGAGAAAAAGAAGAAAGAAGAAAGAGTTCTTCTCCAAGGTTTTTTCTTGATCCCTTCCTTCTCTTTTTGTGATTTTTGAGAGGTGTCTCTACTTTACAAATCTCTTCTCTTTCTTTTAAAAATTGGCGAGTCTCATATTTAAAGAAGGAGGATCTAGATCAGCCATCATAAGAAAGATCAGCACAGTACTAGCATACTGTGCTGATTTCCTACATCAGACTTCAGATCGAGGATCGAGGCTTTGTATGGACATCCTGTAGAGGTTGAACACCTGTGCAGCTTAGATCGATGACCTCAATCTTGGATCAGTGAGTTAGAGAACTCATCTTGTAAAGGTAAGGTTGATATGACCTTCCTTATGTATCTAGATCAGATCTAGAATTGCCTAGATATTGATATGATCAACATCATCTTTTAATTATTTTTATTTTTAGATTTAATAGCATGCTTAAATTATGTAATAGGATTCTAGTTTTAAGACTCTTTCATGTATTTTAAATAAATTAATATGACTAATTTATTACTTTTGCTATCTGATTTCTAAAAAAGTTTCAAAATCCATCTCTGAAACCCTAGATCATTTTCTTCAATTGGTATCAGAGCATAGGTTCTTTATTACATAATTTGTGATGCATGTTTAGATTATTTTTTTAGATTAGATCTAAATTATAATCTATGGTTTGAATCTACAATTAAAAAATAGATCGCACGAACTAATTTATAAGGTTATCCTACTATAAGATTTACCCCTTACAGTGTAAAGGTTGTCCTAGTTCGAGCAAATCTAATGTTAATCATAAATTATTATATATGATCTAGATTAATTTATAATTAATTAGATTTAAAATTATTTAAATATAAAAATTAATATTTTAGATTATATGGATTGATTTTATAAGATTGTCCTACTGTAAGGCTTATCCTTTATAGTGAAAAGGTTGTCTTAGTACGTGCTGATCTAAAATTCTAATCATAAAATTTTAGATTAGATCTAAGAGATTTTATGATTTGATTGAAAGTATTTCAATTTAATTTTTATCATCATAAATATTTTAGATTTCATCTAAGGTGATTTATGATAAATTAATATTAAACTTATTTCAATCTTGAATTACATGAATATGTTTAGCTTAGATCTAAAGTAGATTCATGTTTATTTTTAATTTGCATATTGATTATGAATCAAACATGCAACTTAGTTGGTAGAACCATATTTTAAAAATATTTTACAAACATGAAAATCATTTTCGAAATGCTGAACCCCAACCCTCAGTCCAAAACTTAATTAAGAATTAAGTTGTTTGTTTCGGATCTAGGATTGTGAATTGAAGATCCTAAGACATAAATCACAACACTTAGGTTAATGGATTAGTGAAAATTAGGTCCATTAATTAGGTTAGACCTAAGGTTAGATTAAAGAATGGACTTAATTAGAGAATTGACTAAATTTAATCAATAGTTGTCTTAGATTAGATCAAGGATTCTCTAGATTAAGTACAATAGTTATAGTTGGTCAAGTCCATGTCTTTAACAAGAACCAAGATGGACTTGATTTTTGGCTACACGGTCTAGTGCGAACTGTTAGGTTAATTCAATCGAAACTAATTAATCAGTTGGTGTCTAAGATAAGTCTGGCTATCTAGACCAATGGTTTTTAATTAGCAGCTCGCTTATCTGACCATTTCTAATGGTGTCTAAGGCAAGCTTTGGCAGACCCTCCTATCAATCTCACTTATCTAGCCTTCTTGGTGAAATTATATTTTGATCAGATCATTTCATAATTTAAGCTAACCCATGTCAGCTAGGTAAATTAGTATGACTGATTTAGGTGCTCTTAAACCAGCCTATCAATGGTCTTCCTTAATTTGACTTGGTGAAGTCAGTGGAAGGATCATGATTAGGTGGTTTCTCTGACTCTCTTTTCTAAATCAAATAAATTAAATCCTCTAAAATTATTGGGTCCTTAAAAATAAAATAGTTATGATGATAACTAGATCATAGTCTTCCATGAAGTGAGTGATAATAGATCCATTAGTTAAATAATCATTAGAAGCCCAAAGGCCTTATGCTTATCGACTAATGGAATTATCATTCACAATATGATTTTCTAGCCACGTTTCTCTAAATGGTGGTTAGATTTGAAGGAACCAGATATAGGATTTCAGGACTTGATCTTGAAACCTTTTCAAGATCAGACAGCGAAAGACTAAAATAAATCAAAATTTATTTTATAAAAATTAAAAAATTCCTAGATCTAAGATCCTATTTCATGATTATAGCATGAGATTAAATCAAAAATTAAAAATATTGAAAAGAAAAATATGTTGATCATATCAACATGCATCTACACTACATCTAATGCAGGTATGTAATAATAGATCAGATCTATATTACCTATGCAAGTTACATATTCTAACTTATTGATCCGAGCAGAAGGATGAAACTCCAACCACACACACATCTGGCTTCTATGAGATGTCCACATGAGCCCACGAACCTCGATCAAAAGTCCAATGCAGGAAATCAACATAGTATGATAGTACTGTGCTGATCCTTCTTCGATAGTCAATCTGGTGCTTCCTTTTTTAAGACTTGAATACTCTAAAAAAATAGAAGGAAAGGAAGAGACTTTCGATCTAAAACAATACCTAAAAATCTCTAAAAAAGAGCAGGAGAAAGGAAGAGCAAAAGAACCCTAGAAGAAGACCCTCTTCTTCTTCTCTTTTCTCTCACCTAGACACCTAGATTGGTATCTATGAAATCCCCATGCCCCAACGGTCTCTCTCTATAATTTTCACACATCTAAGAGCCCTCTCAATGATCTAGAATCTGTATGAAATTCAGCCTAAAATTTTTTTTAAATAGAGAGTTAGGACAGACTCCTTATCTAGGTCAAATACCTAGAAAGGAATGTCCAAAAAGGGTCCCCTCCTTTTTCTTTGATGTGGACCATCATAATTTGTCACACAAAACTCCTCTAATTCTCACGAAAAATCTAGAGAAAAAATTATTGAAAACAAGCACTCTTCCCACATAGATCGGCATGGCCGTCGGTGATTAGGCAAGCAACAAGGAAGTACTTCTTAGAGATCTCTGTGGAAGCACGATCAAATAAATCAAGGAATAGAAAAAAAGAGAAGAAGAGATTTCCAAGAGAAAAGAGCTTTTATTCAGTATATTTCAACACTTACAACCTTAACCTCTTTCAGTATATATACTTTACAAAGGGTTAAGCCCAAGCTCATAAAAAAATTTTCCAAACACAAACAACTCATGTATATGATTTTCTAGCCACGTTTCTCTAAATGGTGGTTAGATTTGAAGGAACCAGATATAGGATTTTAGGACTTGATCTTGAAACTTTTTCAAGATCAGACAGCGAAAGACTAAAATAAATCAAAATTTATTTTATAAAAATCAAAGAATTCCTAGATCAAAGATCCTATTTCATGATTATAGCATGAGATTAAATCAAAAATTAAAAATATTAAAAAGAAAAATATGTTGATCATATCAACATGCATCTACACTACATCTAATGCAGGTATGTAATAATAGATCAGATCCATATTACCTACGCAAGTTACATATTCTAACTTGTTGATCTGGGCTGAAGGATGAAACTCCAACCACACACACATCTGGCTTTTATGAGATGTCCACACGAGCCCACGAACCTCGATCAAAAGTCTGATGCAGAAAATCAACATAGTATGCTAGTACTGTGCTGATCCTTCTTCGATAGTCAATCTGGTGCTTCCTTTTTTAAGACTTGAATACTCTAAAAAAATAGAAGGAAAGGAAGAGACTTTCAATCTAAAACAACACTTGAAAATCTCTATAAAAGAGAAGGAGAAAGGAAGAGCAAAAGAACCCTAGAAGAAGACCCTCTTCTTCTTCTCTTTTCTCTCACCTAGACACCTAGATTGGTATCTATGAAATCCCCATGCCCCAATGGTCTCTCTCTATAATTTTCACACATCTAAGAGCCCTCTCAATGATCTAGAATCTATATGAAATTCAGCCTAAAATTCTTTTTAAATAGAGAGTTAGGACAGACTCCTTGTCTAGGTCAAATACCTAGAAAGGAATGTCCAAAAGGGGTCCCCTCCTTTTTCTTTGATGTAGACCACACAAAACTCCTCTAATTCTCATGAAAAATCTAGAGAAAAAATTGTTGAAAATAAGCACTCTTCCCACATAGATCGGCATGGCCGTCGGTGATTAGCCAAGCAACAAGAAAGTACTTCTTAGAGATCTCTACGGAAGCACGATCAAATAAATCAAGGAGTAGAAAAAAAGAGAAGAAGAGAATTCCAAGAGAAAAGAGCTTTTATTCAGTATATTTTAGCACTTACAACCTTGACCTATTTTCAGTATATATACTTTACAAAGGGTTAAGCCCAAGCTCATAAAAAAATTTTTCAAACACAAACAACTCATGTACACAAAATAATAACTCGCAAAAACTGAGTTGGCCCAGTTTCAGACTAAGCCGGCTAACCTGCGACTGGATCGGCTCAGTCTCAAACTGAGGCTAACCTACGACTGGGTCGGCTCAGTCCCAAACTGAGCCAACCCAGTTGTGTACCATGCCAACAGCTCAAAAATGCTACTCTCTATCTGAATTTTTCTTTGAGATCTAGTCGACCCAGTTCCCAACTGAGCCAGCTCAATCTCAGAGTGAGCCAGCCCAGTTTTTAAACTTTACTATTAAGATTGATTCTTTTTCTGGCTCGCTCCCATCTTCTTATGATCTATCTTTTCATATTTTCAAGACTTGGGAGTACCACTTCTGGGCTCACATTCTCTACCTTGGTGCTCTCAAGTCCTTGTGAACACATCTCTTCTCAACAGATCCATCCGTGCCATACATCTCTGAAAGCTATCTCTGAGGAGTACTTTCGTGAGTGCATCAGATTGATTCTCCTTAGTATGGACCTTCATCAGTTCCACTTCACCTTCCTCCACTAGCTCTCTGATCTTGTGGTACCTCACGTCTATATGCTTTGTGCGCGCATGATAGACTAGGTTCTATGCCAACAATAGAGCACTCTGACTATTACTGAATAGTGTAACCTTGCTCTACTCCATCCCCAACTCATCAATCAGCCTCCTAAGCCAAAGGGCTTCCTTTGCAGCCTCCATTATCCCAATGTACTCAACCTCTTTGGTAGACAAGATCGTGATTGGCTGAAGGGTTAATCTCCAAGACACTGATCCACCATATATGCAGAAGAGGTATCCAGTAGTAGACCTCATTATATCAAGATCACCAGCATAATTTACATCAACAAATCCTTCCAGAGGATCTGAACCTTCACACATCTTTATAGATTGTTCTCCAAATCCTCCAGGCTACCCACCAAATACCAAATCATAATCTCTTGTTCCATGCAGATATCTTAATATCCATTTCAATGCTTTCCAGTTTCCTTCCTAAGGTTAGCCATGTATTTACTAATCCTGCTCACAGCATGTGCTATATCTAGTCTACAGCATACCATAGTGTACATCACACTATCTACAGAATTTACATAAGGGACTCATTCCATATACTCTCTCTCCTCTTCTGACTAAAGATACTGTAACTTGAAGAGAGACATATGGCTTGGCAATGGCGTCTCTGCAAGTTTGGCCTTCTCCATCTCAAACCTCTCCAGAACCTTCTGAACATACTTTTCTTATGATAAATGGAGCACTCCTTTGCACCTATCTTTGCAAATCTCCATTCCAAGGATTTTCTCAATTGGATCCAAATCTTTCATCTCAAATTCAGATGATAATGTCCTTTTCAACCTTTTCATAGCATCTATGCTTCTACTGGGCTATAAGCATATCATCTACATACAATAATAGGTATAGGACATCCTCCTCATCTACATCCTTAACGTAGACACAACAATCATGTTCACATCTGCTGAAACCCAAGCTTAAGACAAAGCTATCAAACCTTCGATACTACTGATGAGGGGATTATTTCAAGCCATACAAAGACTTCCTGAGTAAACACACCTTTTCTTTCTGTCCCATCTCCATGAAACCATTTGGCTGCTTCACATAGATTCTTTCCTCCAAAGTCCCATGAAGGAAGGCCATCTTCACATCCATCTATTTCAATTCCATGTTCTGCTGTGCCACTAGTGATAGCAAAACTCGAATAGATATATGATGCACCATAGGAGAAAAAATTTCTGTATAGTCAATCCCTTTCCTTTGTGAGTATCCTTTTGCTACCAGCCTTGCTTTGAATCTAAGTCCACCTTGTTCTAAAGGTGCTTCTTTCTTTGTGAACACCCACTTTGAGCTAATAGGTCGAGTATCCTCTGGAAGATCTACTAGCTGCCATGTCTGATTCTTCTCAAGTGATTCCATCTCCTCCATCATGGCCTGCATCCATGAATCATGATCCTCACTCTCCATACCTTTGCATAATTCTCTAGATCTCCATTAGCAGTGATGAGTGCATAGGAGATAACCTCATCAATGCCATATCTGATCGATCTCCTAATAGTATGCTGGGGCTTGTGCAAAGCCACTCCCATTGGCATATCTCTGCCTGATGTCTATGGCTGCTCCTGCACATCTGTCTGAACTGCCGACCCTCCATGTTGATTTTTAATCTGAGATAATACTTTTCTGTCCAGCTCCACCTCAATAGGAACACTCCTGCAAGTGGATGTGACCTGCATGCCATCATTCTCTGACTGGCCACCGCTGTTCACATTTGTTTCCCCAGTTCCATCTATCTTAGACCTTCTCAAGATGCTCTTCTCATCAAAGATAACATTCTTGCTGATCATTGACTTTTGTGCTTGAGAGTCCCACAGCAGGTACCCCTTGACTCCTTGTGGATATCCTATGAATATCATCTTTTGAGATTTTTGATCCAATTTGCTCCTCTCGGTTGCCTCCACATGCGCATAGGCTATGCAACCGAAGACTTTCAGATGGCCAAGCTTCACCTTCTTTCCACTCCAAACCTCCTCTAGAATGCCTCCATTCAGCTTATAATGAGGGGACCTATTCACAAGAAAATAAGAAAAAGTTAGAGCATCACCCCAAAAAAACTTTGGGAGTGATGTCTGCAGTCTCAAACTCCATGCCTTCTTGATCAGTGTCCGATTCATCCTCTTCATGACACCATTCTGCTAGGGAGTCATCCTCACCGTGTAATGGCATTGGATGCTATTTTTCTCACAGTATCTTCTAAACTCCAGGCTAGTATACTGTCCTCTATTATCTGACCTCAGACACTTTACCTATCTTCCTGACTCCTTCTCTACTTCAGCTCTCCAGGCTCTGAACCGGGCAAACACCTCTAATTTTTCTCAGATCAGATAAACCCATACCTTCTTTGAGAAATCATCAATGAAAGTAACAAAGTATTTTGCCCCACCTCTAGCTGATATAGGAGCTGGTCCCTACACATCCGAGTGCACTAAATCTAGCACTCCCACGCTGCGCTTGGTATTTTCGGCAAACTTCACTTTATGCTATTTGCCAAGGATACATGACTCACAAAGATCTGTGCCATTATTCTTCAAGGTTGGGATCATACCTCTTCTACTTAGTTCTGTGAGCCCACGGTCACTCATATGACCCATCCGATAGTGCCACAATCGATATAAAATCTTCTCCTCCTATACTGCTGCTAGCACCTCTGCACTATCATTTACCATTGAGTCTTTCATTCTGTAAAGATTGTTTCTCAGTCTTCTACCTCTCATCACTACCAAAGCTTTCTTGAAAATTTTCAGACATCCACTCTCAGCCTGGCTACTAAAAGATAACTCTACTCCTCCAAGTAGCCCAAAGAAATCAAATTCTTTTTCAACTCTGGTACATGCCTGATATTTGATAATGTACGAATGATCCCGTCATACATCCTCACCCTGATAGAACCAATTTCAGCTACTTTGCACAGGTGATCATCTCCAAGGTTGACACTTCCACCATCGACCTTCTGATAGATAGCAAATCACTCCCGATGAGAAGTATAGTGGTGTGAGCATGCAGAATCTAATATCCATATAGTATCGCATTTTGTAGATCCATCTGATACAACTAGCAAGTTTTCTCTACTGCTCATAGAAGCTGTATCATCTTCCTTACTAGCCTTTCCTTTTTCTAATCTTTAAAGGAGACAATCTCTCCTCAGGTATCTAGGCTGATGACATTTATAACATTTCAATGTCATCTTCCTCTGTTCATGAGACTTTGATCTACCCTTGGATTTCTCTCTTGTCTTTTTCTTTGATCTTCCCTATCTTTCGTTCATAGCCAAGATCTCAGACTTAAGATCTCTCTTGCAGATCTTCTCCCTTTGCTTATTTGATCTAAGCACACCAACAACCTTTTCATAGTTTAGGGTCTCCTTTCCATAAATTAAAGTTGTTATGAGACCATCATACAAACCTGAGAGAGAACATAATAGCAGCAATGCCCAATCCTCCTCGTCGATCTTCACATCCAAACTCATCACCTCAAAACATACCTGATTGAACATTTGGATATGTGCAACAGGATCTCCACTTTTGAGCATCCTCAGACTACGCAACTATTTCTTCAACCATAGCTTGATCATCATGTTCTTTCCCATATATGTGTTCTCCAGTCTCTCCTAGAGCCCCTTTGTCGTAGTCTCTGTGCAAACCTCAAGCAAAACCTGATTGGCCAAGCACATCCGGATTATACTAAAAGCAATTTCCTCCAACTCTTTCCAATCCTCAGCATTGATCTTGTTCGGTCTTTCTTTTGTCAAGATCTTATGGATCCTCTGCTGAACCAACAAGTCCTTTACTCTTTGCTGCCATAGAGTAAAGTTTTTCTTATCATCGAACTTCTCAAAATTCACCTTGAATCCACTTGATCTCATGACTTCAAACAAGTTAAGAACAGATCCCTAACACCCTTCACGATCTCACACACCAACAAAACTATCTTTCAAAGAAGATCTAACTAGCCCTAGATCCTCTTTCCAAACTTCTGTATCATTGTTTCCCCGTGTAAACAATCTCCACCTCAATTTAGAGATAACCATGAAGCAAACTAGAAGTTTTAGGATAAAACTTGATGCAACAGATCCTGGATGTAGTAAATCCTAGGTGTCTTCCTTCCTTCCATGTAACATAGCTCTGATACCAAATATTGGGAATAAGTGCTCTTCCCACACGGATCGGCGTGGCCGTCGTTGATTAGCCAAGCAAAAAGAAAGTACTTCTTAGAGATTTTTACGAAAGCATGATCAAATAAATCAAGGAATAGAGAAGAAGAGAAGAAGAGATTTTCAAAAGAAAAGAGCTTTTATTCAATATATTTCAGCACACTTACAACCTTGACCTGTTTCTAGTATATATACTTTACAAAGGGTAATGCTCAAGCTCATATAAAAACTTTTCAAATCCAAAAAACCCATGTACACAAAATAATAATCCATAAAAACTGAGTCGGTCCAGTTTCAGACTGAACTGGCTAACCTGCGACTAGGTCGGCTCAGTCCCAGACTGAGTCGACCCAATTGTGTACCATGCCAACAGTCCAAAAATACTGCTCTCTATCTGAATTTTTCTCTAAGATCTAGTTGACCCAGTCTTGGACTGAGCCGACCCACTTTCCAACTGAGCTGGCTCAGTCTCAGAGTGAGCCAGCCCAATTTTTGAACTTTACTATTGAGATTGATTCTTCTTTCGACTCACTCTCATCTTCCCATGACCTATCTTCTCATGTTTTCAAGACTTGAGAGTGCCACTTCAAAGCTCATAAAAATAAGAGTATGGGCGCCATAAGAAAGGAGGAATTTTGTTTGCAACAAACTCTATCAAATAGAGTTTGATTTCAAAACAACTCTCCAAATTTGACTTGGTCCATAACCACTTGCCATGTAAGAAAGAAGGGAGGGAGTTGGGCATGCATGAAGGCTTGAGAGAAAGGGTTTTCCATAAAAAAATCCTAAAAAATAGGCAGAGGGTATGGGGTGGGTGTGAGATATCAAGTGGCGCAAAGAAAGAAGTTGTAGTCTCACTAGGACTTCTAATTTGACTTGGTCAGACATGATTTTTGAATTAAATTAAATTAGAATTAATTAAACCCAATTAAAGTAGGTCTTAATCTAATTAAGATTCTAATTAAATTAGATTTAATTTTAATTTAACTTGCTAATTAAATTAGAAAATTGGGTTGACCCAAGTTTTAGTTGAACTAGGACTAGTTCTTTCTTGCACTTGGCTTATCTAATAAATCAATTGGACATGATTCAACCAAGCCCAAACTAAATCTAATTAAATCATATTTAATTAGACTTAATCTCAGTTTTCTAGATTAATCAAATTAAGCCAATTAGCAATCGAATTGCTAATCAATCATCCTACAACACTTGCACTAGGTTAAACATCGATCGTATCGATCGTTTAACCTTAGAATGATTCTTAATCATTGATCAACCATCCGATCAGATTATAAACTCTAATGTGTGTGACCCTAGAGGTCCAAACCTAAGTTGATAGCATAGAAATAAATTTTTATACCAGTTGAAGTAACCATCTAGCAATGGTACTTGATGGTTAGATAGGTCGAATGTGTAGCATAAACATCCTCAGAACTCATGTGGATATAGTTTCCATATAATTCATCCCTTTGACCAAAATGCTCGTAGGACACCTCAGAGTTCAACTATTAACTCTGATCAAGCTATCCACATTGTATTTCAAAATACCAAATTCATCTCATGGATTATCCTGGCTAAGATTTTGCTATATTGAAATACAGTGATACATTATTCTCCAACTCTTGGAGTGGTCAATCCCATCTTAATCACACACCGACTTCGTAAGTACTTGACTATGCCCAAAAGCCTTCCGTTACTAAATTAGAAATTCAATTAGTCTGATACCAAAGCACAGTGAGTTGTTTGCAAGCCATTGAGGTGATCTCAAGTCTAAGGGATACTAATTCCTATATCTCAACATAGACATTCTCGATAGAAGAATGCTCTGGAGTTGGTCATGTTCAGTGATGATGTAACCCTACATCTCATCTATATGCCATACCAATATCTTCACACTTCTTGATTAAGAGGATAACCAACCTATATGGCATACAGCAATCTATGCTCGATAGACGCTGTCATCCTTATTAACAGCCTATCATTTAGTCATGAACAATTTTAAGGACTAATCGATAAATTCTTTCTTTATCAAATCTAAATAGTCCTAAGAACTTCATCACAATAATGGAGTTCGTTAGAAGATGAAAACTTATGATGAAAATATAAAAAATATATTTTATTAATTAATAAATCAATTATAATTATAATGTAGCTCAACTGTCAATAGGCTAATAATTGACTTTGGGACACATTTTTCAATAACTCTTACTTATCCTAAAGCCACTCGGCACAGTATCTAGTACCCATCTTCAACTTATGGTTGTCGAATTTCTTTATCGTCAGGGCTTTAGTGAAGGGGTCGACCAAGTTTTTTCTTCCATCGATCTTCTAAAGATTGATGTCACCTCGATCCACGATCTCCTGGATCAGATGGAAGCGATGCAATATAAGCTTCATCCACTGGTGTGCCTTTGGTTTCTTCACTTGAGCAATGGCACCAGTGCTGTCGCAGAAGAGCAGGACCGGGCCATCAAGAGAGGGTGCTATCCTGAGCTCGGTGATGAACTTCCTCAGTCACACAGCTTCCTTCATGACATCTGATGCTGCGATATGCTCTACTTCGCAAATAGAGTTGCCACAATATGCTGCTTGAAACTCTTTCAGCAGATGACTCCACCATTCAAAGTAAAGATATATCCCAACACAGTTTTGCTATCATCATGGTCAAATTGAAAGTTGGAGTCTATAAACTCCATAAGTTTCAGATCTGACTCGCCAAAAATCAACCATTGGTTCTTAGTATTTCTTAAATACTTAAGGATGGCTTTAACCACTTTTTTATGATTTTCTTTAGGATCAGACTGGTATTTACTCACTACTTCTAGTAAGTATACCACGTCTGATCTTGTACATATCATGGCATACATGATAGTTTCCACTGTCGAAGCATATGGAACTCACTCATATACTCTCTCTCTTTAGGAGTTGTTGGATAATCCTTCTTGGAGAGAAAAATTTCATGGCCTATCAGGAGGTAGCCCTTTTTGAAATTCTCTTTGCTGAACCTCTTCAGCATAGTATCTATATAAATGGACTAGAATAATCCAAGCATCCTTTTAGATCTATCCCCATAGATCTTCATCCCTAGGATGTAGGATGCTTCACCCAAGTCCTTCATGGAGAACTGAGATGATAACCAAACTTTTATTTCCTACAATATGGGGATGTCATTTTTGATTAAGAGAATATCATCCATGTACAAGATAAGAAATATCACTACTTGACCATTTGTCCATTTGTAAATGTAGGGCTCTACTCCATTCTTAACAAAGCCATACGTTTTAATCACTTTATCAAAATACATGTTCCAACTCTGAGATGCCTGCTTCAATCCATAAATGGATCTCTGAAGCTTGCACACCTTGGACTCATCTGTGGATGTGAACCCCTCAGGTTATATCATATATGCGGAAAACTATTTTCACATCCATCTACCAGATCTCATAATCTAGATAGCCAACTATCATAAGCATTATCCTAATCAATTTGAGCATTACCACAAGAGAGAATGTCTCATCATAGTCAATACCATAATGTTGATGATACCCCTTGGCAACTAGACAGGCTTTATAAATCTCCACCTTTTTGTTTATGCCCCTTTTCTTTATGAAGACCCACTTACACCTAATGGATTTAATCTCTTTGGGTGGGTTAACTAATGTCCACACATCGTTGACCTTCATAAACTTCATTTTGGATTTCATGGCCTCAAGCCATTTTTCGAAATCAGATCTCTGCATAGCATCCATATAGGTAATCGGATCCTCATCAATCTCATCAAGTTCGATGGGATCACTATTCTAGACAAAGAAATTATAATATCTACTTGGATGATTTGGTACTCTACCAGATCATCTTAATAGTGTAGGTACACTAAGCTTCGGATCTGATCTAATCAAATCCAACTTTGGTTCAACTACAGGGGTCGGTCTTTTCACCTATTGAACTTCATTAAGTTCAACCTTAGAGGCAACAATTTCTTCACCAAGGAACTTTTTTTTCAAAAAGGTTGCCTTATGACTGACGAACACCTTTTATTCATCAACATAGTAGAAAAAATATCCTTTGATCTCTTTTGGGTACCCTATGAATGTGCACATGTTAGACCAAGGTGTTGGAAATTATGTCCCAAAGCCAATCACCAGCTTATTGATAGTTGAGCTATTTTGTAACTATAATTGATTTATTAATTAATAAAAATATTTTGGCATCATTTTCATCATAAGTTTACATCTTCTAATGAACTCCATTGTTGTGATGAAATACTTAGGACTGTTTAGTTTCGATAAAGAGAGGATTTATCGATTAGTTCTTAAATTTGTTCATGACCAAATGATAGGCTGTTAATTAGGATAACAACATCTATCAAGCATAGGTTGCTATATGCCATATAGGTTGGTTGTCCTCTTAATCAAAGAATGTGGAGACACTGGTATGGCATACAAGTGAGATGTTTGGGTGTATCGTCACTGAACGTGATCAACTCCAAAGCATTATACTGTTGAGAATGTCTCTGATGGGATATAGGTATAAGTATCCCTTAGACCTGAGATCACCTTAGTTACTTGCAAGCAACTTACTGTGCTTTGATACTGGACTAACTAAATTTCTAATTCAACAATGGAAGGCTTTTGGGTACAATCAAGTACTTGAAAAGTCGGAGTGTGATCAAGATGGAATTGACCACTCCAAGAATTGGAGAAGAATGTATCACTATATTTCAACATAGCAAAACCTTGGCTAGGGTAATCCATCAGATAGATTTGATATTTTGAAATACAATGTGGACAACCTAATCAGAGTTGACAGTTGAACTCTAAGGTATCCTACGAGCATTATGTTAGATATATGTGCCCTAGAAGCTAGAATTGGCTGACACTTGTAATACACTTCTAGCGGCAAAATTGTAATAAATAAAATGGGTTATTTTCTATCACATATGTGTATTTAGTGTCTGTGATACATCCTTTGAGTTAATTATAATGATAATTAATATTTTTAAGAGTTGAAAATTTAAGACATGAATAATCATTATTAACTCATAAAATGCTCCCGACCATAGGATCATCACGAGGATGGTGATTGATCCAGAAGGTTGGTGTACAATCGCTTCTCTTTAGTAGATGAGTCTTGAGTCTACGGTGTGGAGACACCGGAGCGAGAGTATAGGTACTCGTTAGAGAACGAGGGCACTGAGCGTGACCACCTCGAGTAGTCATTAGGAAGTCACTGAGCTTGACCACCTCGAGTAGTCATTAGGAAGTCTACCTTCTCATCAATGACTGACTCGATGCTGCAGTAGTGTGTCTGGTTCTTTGACCTGAGATGCATCGACAGTTCACCTTGAGGGTGTTATAGTTTGACTACACCATTACTCGATCTCCTAGCCATATGGAACCCTGAGGTGTATGTTGGCTATAGCATGTTCATTGTAGGAACTGGATTGCATCAAGATGGAATCTATCTACCTCGGTGGTAGAGGAGCAGCCCTATGATGATCATGAGAATCAAGTCCAGAAGTCCATGGCCATGGCAGAGTGAAATAATAGAAAGAGTTTCTATTTAGATTTTCACATTGGACTTGAATCGAATGATTACATCATATGACAGAGACTAGGTTTGACGAGTTCACCTTAACCCTAATCTGATCGGGGCTCAAGATAGAAGAACTTAATCACACAGGTAGCTGCACCAAGAGGTTCGCATTCAGCTCTGATGGGTTGCCACCATATACTGCTAGGTGTCACTGGTGGATTTTGGGAGCAATTAGAATGATTTAGATGATCGATCATTCTAGCTGTTCGAATCAGAAGAGTTCTGATCCATCGAAAGGAGTTTCGATGATGTCGATGATAGAGATCATGACATATCCCATTACCATACAGAACTGAACCTAACTGGGTCACACAAATAAGGGTTTGAATCTGGTGATCATCAATTGAACTGATCTAGTTCAATTGATCTGAATGAGATTCAAATTAGGTTCAAGGAAAATCGTGCTAGCACTCGATTGAACCTAACGTTCTTCTTTTACTATCATAAATAAGTTGTCCTGACTGAGCCAAAGGAGTTTGTGCTCAATCAGAGGCCCTTCATATGGTCTGACTGGAGGTTGTCCAAGTCAGAAAAGGTTGTCTTATTTTGTAAGACAATTACCTGCCATTTTTGGTCACCTGCCATTTCTTGTTCTTTGACTTTGGTCAAAAGTTGACCTTTGACTGGTCAAATGTTGACCATTGACACTTTGACTTCTTGATCCACATGTCATGCACCTATTGGAGAGCTGGTGGGGGCTTGTCCCCCTACCAGAACCTGGCAAGGAGGAGGGCGCACGCCACCCTTGGCGTGTGCCCAAGCTTGGAGGCGCCTAGGAGTCCTTGTTGGACAGGGACTCCATCTCCTTTTTGGATTCCAATTAGAGTTCTCCTAAGAACCAACTTTTGACTGGTCTTAGGCATGCCCTCTAAGGAGGAATCCAGGGGACTCTATTTCCCACCAATCAGATTTAGATCTGATTTCACAAAGGGTTGTGATTGGTTGGGAAGAAGAGGAGTTGGATCACAGCATAGTCTATAAATAAGACCCTGCGCCCAACTCAAATTAATGATTGATTAAAATTGAGATTCCCATGCCCCAAGGCTGCCTCTCCTCTCCTCCTCCATGCCAAAGCCATCTTCTCCCTCTCCTCTCCATGTCCAAAAGGAGTTTTGGATTCTTGGTTGGTGCAATCCAGATGAGAGAAAGGCGACTGAAAAGCTAGAAGGCTGCGCTGCTGCAAAGGACAACTGCTGATCTTCAAAAGGAGTTTTGAAGATCCTCCAGATCAGATCCAGATCTAATTTTTGGAGACATGATAGAGAAGAAGAGGATCTCCAGATCCAATCCAAGTGTGGATACCGGTAGAGGCCAGGCACTTGCGTGGCTAGATCCAGAACCTTCCGCTGCTTACAGGATCATCAACGGGTAATAGGATTACCCACTTCAAGGTAAATTAAATTTGATTTAATTTATCTAAATTTATTTTAATTATTAAAATAATAAGAATTAGATCTAAAATATCTTAGATCTGATTTAGATCAAAGAAAAAATTTTTTTTGAAATATATCTCTTGATCCGATCAGATCTGAACGAACCTGGTCCGAAAAATCAGGATTTTTCCTTTCAACTGGTATCAGAGCCAAGGTTCTAAAAGTGTTTAGATCTGATTTTAAATTTATTTTAATTAAAAAATAAGTGATTTTAGATGTCACATGAGATGTGATCAGATCTAAAATTAGAAAAAATTAAAATTAAATGATTTGGATCTAAGATTAGAAAATATGCATGACTAGTTCTAAAATAGAATAGTTCTATAGAATAGTCTTGCATGTTTTTAATTTAATTTGATTAAATCATATTTTAGATCTATTTATTTACTATTTTTTGATATTATAATTATTATAATAACATCTAAAAAATAGCAAATAAAAATTATTTAATTTTAAACATCATATGAGATATGATTGATGCATGTCTAGACTAGTTGTAGAATAGTTCTACATAATTGTCTAGATTAGAATTTATTTTGATTAGATCAATTTAAATCTAATTTTTTAGATTATTATGAGATAATTTAGATCTGAAAATATGCATGATTCGATACATGAGATGTATGCAAAATATGCCATGATTAGATCTAATTTGTATATGAGATATATGATATAGATCTAAAATTGTTTTGTAGTATTGACATGTTCCTGATTAAGGCGTTCCTCTTGGCCGTCCGGTCATAAGAATGAAGAAGGGTTTAAAGGCCCTCTCCTTCCATTCGATGGGGTGTTCTTATGATGTGTAGGGGTGCTGCGTTCGTCCTTAATCAGAAACCCAAAACTTACTTTCTGCAAAATCCCTAGATCCTGAAACCCTAGGATTTATTGTGCATATTTTGTTTATGAACCCTACTTAATTAAAAATTAAGATTATGGAATATTAATTAGGTCTAAAATTGAGAATTTCAGATCTAAGACATATTCATAATACTGGGTTCGGGCTTGGGTAGCTCAATTAGGTCTAAGCGGTTGATCAAATCCGAATCAAGAGTTGGTTAGATGGGATCAACAATGCTTAAATTGACCAGCCTAATAGGATTAAGTCTGGGTCAAGATCGAGTCACGATCAAGCAAGACCTAATTAGGCTCAGAGGTTAGAGTCTGGATTGTAGGCTAACCCAATTGGTTCTGACTCAACAATTTGGTGTCTAAGGTAAGTTTGGCACATACGACCGACTGGTTTTTAATTGGAAGCTACTCGACCTGAATGCGTTCTTGTATGAGTTAATGGCATATTCCTTCCACCGGTCTCACTTACCTGGCCATATCTGTTGACACAGTTCTGATCTGAGGTGGTCAATAATCCGAGCTAACCCATGCCACTAGGTTAGTCATAATTGTTATGACTATGACAAGTCTAGTTTAATGAGACCTGAATCAATTCTTCCCTAAGAAAAGATTAAGTCTGAGGTCTTCCACCATTGTAGATGTGCGGGCCCTTCCCGGGGTTGATTGTTCTCGACTGGATACAGTGGCTCAGTTGCACCGAAAAGATGCAACCATGTCTATTAGGCATTGGATGCTATGGGCTGGAGGATGAGTTGGGCTCAATATTTTGGATACGGTGAGAGACTCAATTAGAAATCCAGTCTGTGCAAATGGTGGGTCTGACTTAACTAAGGAGTGGATCAATATTTCGGATACGGTGAGATTCATGAATTAGAGATCCAAGTTTGGGTGCACCATGATTAGAGAATCATTGAACAAGAGTTGTTCACTCATTGGCTAACCCATCACCAATAACTGTTAGGTGAGGTGATGAGTCAGTTGGTGAGACCGCACCACCCACTAGAAATCATTAATCGTGGAGATTTTTGCATCTCTACAGAGGGAGTGTAGGGATCCAAAAAATAGTGGGAGCTAATTTATTTAAAAATAAAATTTTTAAATAAATTGGTCAAGTCATAATTACAGTATCTAACTAGAATCTTTGACTCTCTATAGAAAAATGTCTGCGTCCAACCCATTGGCACGTATCCTGGACACACATAGACTGACCGAACCCAATTATAAAGATTGGCTCAGGAACTACAAAATCATTTTGGATTCGAGAAGTTAACCCATGTATTGGACCAGGACCCTCCCACCTTACCAGCCCGTCCATCCACTGAACAGAGAGCATCTCTGAAAAAATGGATAGACGAAGATAATAAGGCCAGATATTACATGTTGGGCTCGATGTCTGATGAGCTCCAGCACCAACATGAAGATATCGGGACTGCTCGCCAAATGTTGGCTCACCTGTAGGAGATGTTTGGTGAACAGAGTCGCGCAGCCAAGTATCAAGTCACGAAAACAACTTTTTAAGGCTAAGATGCATGATGGGCAGTCAGTCCAAGATCACTATCTGATGATGATCAAGGACATGGAAGAGCTTGAGAAGCTCGGTGTGAAGTTAGACTTGGATCTGCAGAATGATATTATTCTGCAATCCTTGACTGATGCATATGGGCAATTCATCATGAATTACCACATGCATAAACTTCAAAATTCTTTGGCCGAATTAATGAATATGCTGGTCACCGCTGAGCTTTCTATGAAAGGTTCTAAAGGCTCAGTTCTTGCTATGGAATGAACTTCTTCCAAAAGAAAGTCTTATGGAAAGAAAAAGAAGTCTGTGAAAAAGCAAAAGGTGGAAGGAGCAAAGAAGAAGAAGGCAGAGCCGAAGATGAAAGCCGCTGCCAAAGAAAAGTATTTCCATTGCAACAGCGACGGCCACTTGGAAGCGGAACTGCCCTACTTACCTGGCCACCCTGAAGAACAAGAAGGAAGGTCCTTCTGGAGGTATGCTCGTTATTGAGTCTAACCTTACGGTTTCTTCTGCATCCAGTTGGGTGCTTGACTCTGGTTCTAGTGCTCATCTGTGCACTTCCATGCAGGGTCTTGAGGATAGCAGGAGGCTGAGGGATGGAGACATGATCCTATGCATCGGTAATGGAGCAAGAGTTGCTGCAGTGGTGGTGGAAACATACCCTCTTCGATTACCATCTGGTTTAGACTTAGTTTTGAAAGACTGTTATTATGTGCCTGCAGCTAGCAGGAATTTGATTTCTATTTCATGCTTAGCACTAGAAGGCTATGTGATTACCTTCTTTAAGGACCATTGTAACATTCTTTATGAAAGAAATAAAATTGCAAATGGTTTCCTTATTAATGGTCTTTATCAGCTACATATTGATGTACCTGTTCTAACTATCGAGCAAAACGTGAATGCCAAACGACCTAGGGATAGTCCAAATGATAGATATCTATGGCACCTAAGATTAGGTCATATAGCAGAAGATAGGATCAACAAATTGGAGAAAAATGGGCTATTGAGTCCATTGACTTTCGAGTCATATCCAACTTGTGAATCTTGTCTCCAAGGCAAAATGACCAAACTCCCTAGTACATACTGATGTGTGCGGCCCATTTGATGTGTCGGCTAGAGGCAATTTTGTCTACTTCATTATCTTTATCGATGATCTGTCTAGGTATGGGTATGTGTATCTTATGAGACACAAGTCTGAAGCTTTTGAAAAGTTCAAAGAATTCAGACATGAAGTAGAAAAATAAACTAGAAAATCCATTAAGGTTCTTCGATCAGATCGAGGAGGTGAATACCTTAGCCAAAAATTCCTAGACTATCTTAAGGATAATGGCATAGTCTCTCAATGGACTCCACCAGGAACACCTCAACTCAACGAAATTTCAGAATGGAGAAATCGAACTCTATTAGAAATGGTTCGATCCATGATGAGCTTCACAGACCTCCTGATTTTCTTTGGGGACATTCATTGTTAACTTCAATTTATCTACTGAATAGGGTTCCCTCTAAGACCGTTCCTACCACACCGTATGAGATATGGCATGGTAAGAAACCAAGTCTGAGTCATCTCAGAATTTGGGATTGTCCGGCTCATGTCAAAAGACAACAAGCGGACAAGTTAGAGTTTAGGTCCTTCAGAGCTCGATTCATAGGATATCCTAAAGAGTCATTAGGATACTATTTCTACATTCCAGAAGACCACAATGTGATTGTGAGTCGACATGCCATCTTTCTTGAAAAATAGTTTATTCAAGATAGCGGCATTGGAAAGCAGATTAAGCTTGATGAGAAAGTCTCACAAGTACAACGAGCTAAGGACCAATTGGAACCAAATCAGGTTGAGCCAATAAGAACACTACCTCCTCCACCTCGTAGATCAAAAAGAGTTTTTCCGTCCCCTTGAAAGATACTTAGGTATTATTTCAGAGGAAGTAGAGGAAAATGTTCCTCGTAGGTAATGGTGCTCATGGTGATGATCCCAAAACCTACAACGAGGCGATATCAGATATCGACTCTGAGAAATGGCTAGAGGCAATGCAGTCAGAAATTGACTCGATGCACTCAAACCAAGTCTGGACCTTGGTAGATCCACCAGAAGGTATAGTACCTATTGGGTGTAAATGGATCTTCAAGAGAAAGATTGCATAAATGGGAAATGTGGAGACATTCAAGGCTAGACTAGTGGCAAAAGGTTATAGTCAACATGAAGGCATTGACTATCAGGATACCTTTTTCCCAGTGGCTATGCTAAAATCCATCCGCACATTGCTTGCCATTGCAGCCTATTTCGATTATGAAATATGGCAAATGGATGTGAAAATGGCATTCTTGAATGGATATCTTGAGGAAGATATCTATATGGAACAGCCGCTAGGTTTCACATCCAGTGATACTGATCACAAGGTTTGCAAGCTGCAAAGGTCCATATATGGACTTAAGCAAGCATCTCGGAGCTGGAACACTCGTTTCAATGATGTGATCAAAATGTTTGGTTTCATCAAAAATGAAGAGAAAACCATGTGTTTTCAAAAAGGTCAGTGGGAGCGCTGTTGTCTTCCTCGTATTGTACGTGGATGACATCCTCCTTATTGGGAATGATATTCCCATGATGACAATAGTCAAATTATGGTTGTCCAAGGAATTCTCCATGAAAGACCTAGGTGAAGCATCCTTTATTCTAGGAATTAAGGTCTATAGGGATAGACCGAATAGGATGCTAGGACTTTCACAGAAGATGTACATAGAGGAAGTACTAAAGAGGTTTAGTATGGAAAACTCTAAGAGGGGATTAATACCCTTCAGACATGGTATTCATCTTTCCAAGAAGATGTGCCCTAGCACACCTGAGGAAATAGAATGCATGAGCAAGATCCCTTATGCTTCTGCAATAGGAAGCCTCATGTATGCCATGCTATGTACACGACCTGATATAGCCCATGCTGTGAGTGTCACAAGCAGATATCAGTCAAATCCAGATGAAGAACACTGGACTTCTGTGAAATGTATCCTTAAGTACTTGAGAAGAACTAAGGATATGATGTTGGTCTTTGGTAACGGAGAACTCCAAGTCTAGGGATACACAGACTCGGATTTCATGTCCGATGTAGATGATCGAAAGTCGACATCTGGGAGTCTGTTTGTGTGCAATGGTGGTGCAGCTGGAAGAGTTCCAAGCAAACTATGATAGCAGATTCCACCATGGAAGCAGAATATATCGCTGCATCAGAGGCTGCAAAGGAAGCATTCTGGTACAAGAAGTTTGCTGCAGAAATTGGAGTAATGCCATCAGATGCCATTCCTCTATACTGCGACAACAATGTGCCATAGCCCTTGCTAAGGAGCCAAGGTCTCACCAGAAATCCAAGCACATTGAGCGGCGATACCACCTCATCCACGATTACCTCGAGAAGGGTTATGTCGAGGTCAAGAGAGTCGACTCCATAGACAATGTGGCAGACCCACTTACAAAGCCGTTGGGCCAGCAGAAGATCGAAGCCCACCTTGAGAAGATGGGACTTAGACTTGTAGCCAATTGGCTTTAGGACAAGTGGAAGATTGTTAGATATATATGCCCTAGAAGTCAGAATTGGCTGACACTTGTAATACACTTCTAGGGGCAAAATTATAATAAATAAAATGGATTATTTTCTATCATATATGTGTATTTAGTGTCTGTGATACATCCTTTGAGTTAATGGTAATGATAATTCATATTTTCAAGAGTTGAAAATTTAAGACATGAATAATCATTATTAACTCATAAAATGCTTCCGACCATAGGATCATCACGAGGATGGTGATTGATCTGAAAGGTTGGTGTACAATCGCTTCTCTTTTAGTAGATGAGTCTTGAGTCTACGGTGTGGAGACACCAGAGCGAGAGTACAGGTACTCATTAGAGAACGAGGGCACTAAGCGTGACCACCTCGAGTAGTCATTAGGAAGTCTACCTTCTCATCAATGACTGACTCGATGCTGCAGTGGTGTGTCTGATTCTTTGACCTGAGATGCATCGATAGTTCACCTTGAGGGTGTTATAGTTTGACTACACCATTACTCGATCTCCTAGCCATACGGAATCCTGAGGTGTATGTTGGCTATAGCATGTTCATTGTAGGAACTGGATAGCATCAAGATGAAATCTATCTACCTCGATGGTAGAGGAGCAGCCCTATGATGATCATGAGAATCAAGTTCAGAAGTCCATGGCCATGGCAGAGTGAAATAATAGAAAGAGTTTCTATTTAGGTTTTCACATCGGACTTGAATCAAATGATTACATCATATGATAGAGACTAGGGTTTGACGAGTTCACCTTAACCCTAATCTGATCGGGGCTCAAGATAGAAGAACTTAATCACATAGATAGCTGCACCAAGAGGTTCGCATTCAGCTCTGATGGGTTGCCACCATATACTGCTAGGTGTCACTGGTGGATTTTGGGAGCAATTAGAATGATTTAGATGATCGATCATTCTAGCTGTTCGAATCAGAAGAGTTCTGATCCATCGAAAGAAGTTTCGATGATGTCGATGATAGAGATCATGACATATCCTATTACCATACAGAACTGAACCTAACTGGGTCACACAAATAAGGATTTGAATCTGGTGATCATCAATTGAACTAATCCAGTTCAATTGATCTGAATAAGATTCAATTAGGTTCAAGAAAATCGTGCTAGCACTCGATTGAACCTAACATTCTTTTTTTACTATCATAAATAGTTGTCCTGACTGAGCCAAAGGAGTTTATGCTCATTCAGAGGCCTTCACTTGGTCTGACTGGAGCCTGTCCAGGTTAAAAAAAGGGTTATCTTATTTTGTAAGATAATACCTGCTATTTTTGGTCACCTACCATTTCTCATCCTTTGACTTTGGTCAAAAGTTGACCTTTGACTTGTCAAACATTGACCATTGATACTTTGACTTCTATCCATGTGTCATGCACCTATTGGAGAGCTGGTGGGGGCCTGTCCTCCTGCTAGAACTTGGCAAGGAGGAGGGCGCACGCCACCCTTGGCGTGAGCCCAAGCTGGAGGTGCCTAAGAGTCCCTGTTGGATAGGGACTCCATCTCTTTTTTGGATTCTGATTAGAGTTCTCCTAAGAACCAAGTTTGATTGGTCTTAGGCACCATCTAAGGAGGAATCCAAGAGACTCTATTCCTAACAATCAGATTTAGATCTGATTTCATGAAGGATTGTGATTGGTTGGAAAGAAGAGGAGTTGGATCATAGATAGTCTATAAATAAGACCCTACGCCCAACTCAAATAATGATTCAATCTAAAATTAAGATTTTCACACCCCAAGGCTACCTCTCCTCTCCTCCTCCATGCCAAAGCATCTTCTCCCTCTCCTCTCCATGTCCAAAAGTGTTTTGGATTCTTGGTTGGTGCAATCCAGATGAGAGAAAGGCGACTGAAAGCTAGAAGGCTGCGCTGTTGCAAAGGACAACTGTTGATCTTCGAAAGGAGTTTTGAAGATCCTCCAGATTAGATCCAGATCTGATTTTTGGAGACATGATAGAGAAGAAGAGAATCTCTAGATCTAGCCTGAGTGGATATTGGTAGAGGCCAAGCACTTGCGTGGCTAGATTCAGAACCTTCCGCTGCTTGCAGGATTATCAACGAATAATAAGATTACCCACTTCAAGATAAATTAAATTTGATTTAATTTATCTAATTTATTTTAATTACTAAAATAATAAAAATCAGATCTGAAACTTCCCAAATCTGATCTGGATCAAAGTAAAAAATTTTTGAAATATATCTCTTGATCCGATCAGATCTGAATGAATCTGATCTAGGAAATCAAAATTTTCCTTTGCATTGTGATCAAGGGGATGAATTATATGAAAACTATATCTGCATGGGTTCTAAGAATGGTGTTCTACACCTTCGACCTATCCGACCGTCGGATATCATTGCTAGATGGTCACTTCGATTGATATAAAAATTTATTTCTATACTATCAACTTAGATTTAGACCTATGAGGTCACACACATTAGAGCTTATGATCTGATCGGATGGTTGATCAACGATTAAGAATCATTCTAGGGTTAAATAATCAATACAATTGGTGTTTAACCTAGTGCAAGTATTGCAGGAAGATCAATTAGCAATTAGATTGCTAATTGGCTTAATTTGATTAAGCTAATAGGCTAAGATTAAGTCTAATTAATTATAATTTAATTAGATTTAATTTGGGCTTGATTGGATCAAGTCCAACTGGTTTATTGGATAAGCCAAGTGCAAGAAAGAACTAGTCTTAGTCTAACTAGGACTCGGATTAACCCAATTTTCTAATTTGATTAAAAAATAAATTAAAATTAAATCTAATTTAATCTAATTTAATTAAGTCCTTAAATAGATTACGGCCTTATTTAATTGGATTGGTTTAATCTAGATTTTATTTGGTTAAAAGATCTTGTTTGACCAAGTCAAAATAGGAGTCCTAGTGTGACTAGGACTCCCTATCACTTGCGCCACTTAATCCTCATGCCCCATGCCCTTTTTGTTTTATTTCTTACATGAAAATTCTTCACTCCTATGGCTTCTCACACCCTCTTTCTCTTCTCCTTTTCTCATATGGCAATTTGTTGAAAGACCAAGTCAAAAGAGGAGTTAGTTTTGCTTAGGATTCTATGAGATAGAATCCTTGTTGACCAAAACACCTTCCCTTAAGTGCCACCCCCTCTTTTAATTAATTCTTCTCTTATTTCATAAAAATAATCTTCTTTTTTATGCACCCTCCCTTGCTAGTCCATGCCAATAATTATGGAGGAGGTGCCCAAGAGTTGTGCGCCCCAACAACTTTCCATGTTTGGATATTCCTAGTCTAGAATTTTGATCTAACTTGAACTCTTCTTTTTCTCTATTTATTGGATGAATTTTATTTTGATCTTTTTGTAAACTATAGAGCTTTGGGAGAGTTTTGAGGTGTGCAAAAATTAGAGGAAGAGGGTCCTTGGGTATGGGGGTTCCATAGGCACTAAACTAGGTGTCTAGGTGAGAGAAAAGAGAAACAGAAGAGGATCATCTTCTAGGGCTATTTTATTTTCAATCTCTCCTCCTTTTCTTGAGTTTTCTCTAAGAGATTCTTAGATCAGTAAACTCTCATCTTTCTTCTCATATTTTGGAGAATCCAAATTTTGAAGAAGGGAGCATCGGATCGACCGTCGAAGAAGGATTAGCACAGTACTAGCATGCTGTGCTAATTTTCTGCATCAGACTTCAGATCACAGATCATAGGCTCATGTGGATAACTCCTAGAGACTAGATACGTGTGTGGCTTGTGACTTCATCCTCAAGCTCAGACCAATAGGTTAGAACATCTAACTTGCTCAGGTAATAGATTTGATCTATTAACCTCATACCTACATTTGATGTAGTGTAAATCTAGGTTGATTTGATCAATCTTTTACTTTATTATTTGATTTTAATTTCTAATTTAATATCATGCCTTGATCATGTAATAGATCTAAGATCTAGATATTTATATATTTATTTAAATAAATATTTAATTTATTTAAGTCTTTCATTGCAAGATCTTGAAAAAGTTTTTAAGATCTATCTGTAAAACCCTAGATCTGGTTCCTTCACTAGGTCCAAGTTTATCTGTAACTAATCGTTTGACATAAGCTGGGCACCCCTAGACCCTAAGGTGGGAAAGTGCAAGCTTACGTTCTGTCCATATCTCATATGGAGTCTTAACTATAAACTTACTTGGAACTCTATTTAACAGATAGCAAACCGATTCAAGTGCATATCCCTAAAAGGATATCGACAAGCTAGCAAAACCCATCATGGATTGGACCATGTCTAATAGAGTCCGATTCCTCCTTTCAAGCACACCATAATGCTGTGGTATTTTTGGAGGAGTCCATTGGGAGAGTATCTCATTCTCCCCTAGATATATGAGAAATTCATCAAAAAGGTATTCTCCTCCTCGATCAGACCAAAGAGTTTTAATACTCTTTCCAGTTTGTTTTTCTACTTTACTCCGAAATCATTTGAATATTTCAAATGAATCTAACTTGTATTTCATTAGATAGACATATCCATATCTGGATAGATCATCTATGAAAGTGATGAAGTTGAAATATCCACCTTTGGCACTTGTGCTCATTAGTCCATATATATTAGTATGTACTAGACCTAAGAGCTTAATGGGTCTCTCATCTTTTCCAGTAAAAAGTGACTTGGTCATTTTTTTCTAGAAGATAGGACTCACAGGTTGGAAGTGATTCATAATCACTGACTTCGAGGATTTTCTCTTGAGTCTACCTATTTATCCTATTCTTGTTTATGTGACCTAGCCTACAGTGCCATAAATAGATATCTGACACACTATCTAATCTAGGGTGCTTGCCAGTTGAATAGACTATGTTAACAGGTTATGATAGTATATACACATCATTGTTCAAATGTCCAAAGAAAATAGTAACACCATTCATAATGATATTACAAAACTATTTTTATTAAAATTTCATAATTATTTTTGGCCAAAAGTCCTACAAAAATGATATTTAAAAGGAAACTTGGATAGAAACGACAATCATCAAAAATAATAGTATGGGACTCAAGTACAAGTTTCAAGATTTCTAAAGCTAGAACTGGAACTGATCTTCCATCTCCAACATTCAGGATTTCTCCTCTTGTTCGAATCTCCTACTGACCTGCAATCTCTGCAATGAATTATAAATATGGTAAGGGCTACTGGTATCCAATACCCAATTAATATAATCACAAATAGAGAAATTATGAGGACTTATCATATAAATATCTTGTCCAGCAACTGCTTGCTTCTTTCTTTGCCTATTTAGGTCCTGAGAGGCAATGTACTGAGGATAGTTCCTCTTTCAATGTCTCCGCTTCTTGCAAAAGAAGCATTTAGCTTGACTCTTATCAGGCTTGATCTTTCTGATCTGGCCCTACATAGATGTCCCAGCCTAAACTTGCACCTTCTTTCCCTTCTTCTTGTTCTTCATTCCTTTCCTAAAGGATCGAGAACCAGAAGACAAACCTCCCACTAAGTTTACCAACTCCTTATGGAGTTGGTGATCCTTCTAAAAAGTTTTGAAGCAATCCTAGTAACCTGTGGTAGTCAACTTCAGTCTTTATCATTCTATAATAAGTAAGGCATGGAAAATAGGACTTGGGTAGTAAGTTCAGTATTGCATCTTTTCCAAGTAGCATATGTAAGGAAAAGTTAAGCTTGCTCAATCGCTCTACCAGCTCGATCATGTATAGTACATAATTAGTGGCAGAAGCTCCATCCCGCATCTTAATGTTGAAAATGGCACAACTAGTCTTATGCCTTTCAAAAGTTGAATGTTGTTCAGTAGTATGAAGTGGTTTGTGCTGGTACCTCTATGGCCAATTTAAACAAAAGGTCCAAGATTAACCTAAATCAGATAGAGTGTTTCTACTGTAAGGAGCAAGGGCATTGGAAGAGAAACTGATCTCAGTGTCTTGCTTCCCATGACCCTAATAGGTTGAATAAGAGAAAAGAGCAAGGAGTTGCTAATCAAGAATGTTATATGATAACACCTTATAATTTCTATATTTGTGATACTACTACCAGGGTATTGAATACCAAAAGTCCAGTCCATATTTGCAATATGTTGCAAGGACTTTAAATTAGTAGAAAATTTGAAAATAATCAGTGATTCCTGAATATTGAAGATGGAAGATCTATTCTAGTTCTAGCTATGGAAATAGTTTAACTTATTTTTAGTACTAATATCATTTCTTTAAATGTTTGTCATTATCCTCCTTCTATTCTAATGAATAAAGAAATGATATTTACATTTTATCACAACCAATGAGTGTAATGTACACTTCTATTGGTGTAGAATCTGATTGATGCTAGATCGGACTGGAGTTGGAGAAGAAGAGGTCGCCGTCAGTGACCTATAAAATAAAGTTTCATTCGGAGTCGGGGGTGGTGGCTCCAGCAGGATCTTCCGATGATCAAGTCAGCTCTTCTGGCCAACAAAATTGGAGTGCTTAAGAAATTAAGGAGCAAAGTAACAAAAAGAAGAATCAGAGCTTAGAAAAAATATATCTGAAGGATTTTTTTTATAGATGAAGCTTGTAACAAACTGATGGTGACAGCCGTAGCTGCCTAGTAGTGGGCCATTCAGAGCCACATGGAGTTTGTTATGGAGGATAGTGTCCATTATCGCAACATGCTAGCCTGTTGGAGAGCAATGCCTGGAGCTCAGCTGGAGCACCTATCGATGAGGAAGAGCTTCATACCATAACAATTCTAAAGAAGTTTGGATTTCTTCGAGGTTATTCACCCAATGATCAATTTTCCTTGAGCTAGGAGCTGAATTCGCATAGAGGATGAGGTCCTTTTGGGCAATAGTAAGGAATTCATTTGGAGGGAGCCTGCTTGGGCGATTGGATGACTGGAAGGAGTTCGATTATAAGGAGTCTACTTGGGCGACTGGAAGAAGTTCATCTGGAGGGAACCCCTTGGGCAACTGAAAGGAGTTCGACTGGAAGGAGCTTACTTGGGCAACTAGAAGGAAATCGATTGGAGGGAGCTCCTTAGGCGATTGAAAGAAGTTCGACTGGAAGGAGCTTACTTGGACAACTGGAAGGAGTTCGACTGGAGGGAGCCCGTTAGATGACTGGAAAGAGCTTGTTTGTTGATCAGAAGAAATTCATTTATAATGAGTTTAGCTGAAAAAAATCATATGGTGGAAATGCGACTAAAGGAGATCATCCAGAAGAGGTGCGATTGAAGAAGATCGTCTAAAAGGGGTACGACTGGGGGAGATCATTCGAAAGGGTTGCGATTGGAGGAGATCATCTAGAACAATACTAGTGGAGAAGTCCAATAGGTGTATGCTGGAGGAGTTTGGTAGACTAGAGGTTGGAGGAAATTTGGCTTCTAGGTGGCTGTCTGGCAATTGAGAGGAGTTCGGCTGATGAGAGAACTCGATCGATGGTCGTAAGAGGTGGAGAATTAGGATACTCTTACAACTCATCCATTCCTTTAAAGCTCAACCATTCTTGGGGCTGTCTGAGGGCTAATAAGGGGGATAGGGTTCTTTTGCCTGCATATTCAAAATTCTCGATACAAGAATTTAGAGGTCCTCTACTCTTTATAGGTTGCCAAAGTTCGTCCAGGGAGAGGCTCTGTCATCAAGCTAGGTTGTATCGAGTTTGAATACTTGATTGCTTAGAAGATTGCCATCACCGTTCGAGCTCATCTAGATGAAATCTATAAGATCTTGTAGATTCCAAAGTTATCTAAGAAAGTTAATGATCGAAACACGGAAGGTCGGCAAACAAGTCCAAGTCGGAGTTCTGCGATCTTGACACTAAGTAGGAATTTCTCACCAACCAAAGTTAGCCATGGTTATCGTCACCGAGCAAGGTCACCCCCAGACTTGGCATCCTATTGGACTTCGATAGGAAAGGGTTTGCTCCTAACACAAGTCTCCTTACTCCCAAGTTCAAAATTCGAAGGAAGGGAGTAAAAAAATATGTATGCTGGAATGCTAAAGTTTTTTTCCTCTTTTTGTGCCCACCAGAAAGGAGGTTTTGGCATTTACCATGCTGGCATCAAAATTTCTTAAATATGAGGTGACCCAAAAAGATAAATTTTGAAACCCCTATCGGATTGCTACATGGGGTACAGCATAATAAAAGTTCCATCCTTTGCCACTTCTCTGCCATAATGGGCAAGATACGTGTCAACCTGAGGTTGGTTCATGAAGACTTGCGATCGAGACCGCCTCAGACTCTTATAGTTATTTAAGCTCATCTTTTTCCTCTTGGATTTTAGTTCATCCTGGTTTCTTCTCTTTTCCTCCGATCTTCATCTTCTTCCTGCTCTAGAGTACCAGTGCCTTCCATCATCTCCTTCGATTCTCAGGGGTTCCCTCATTTGATTTTCATCGAGCTCGCCATCTCTCCATTCTCCCCCATTGACTTAGGTCACTCCTAGAATCCCCCTTTTGATTATTCCTATCTTTTAGCATCTTTGTTCGTCTTCTTCTTCGCGAGAGTCTAGAATCTTATTTTTCTTGATTTTTCAAAAAAATTTCTCCACTTTAGTTTGATCTACATGTCCTCTGAAAGATTCTGGTTGACTTGTTCTGAGAGCTTGGCTCACTTGGCATTGATGGATCTTCTCCATAAGAATTCTGAACCCATAGAAGCATCTCGATCACCCTTCATCCCTGATACCATCCCCTATAAACTTTGGCCTGGAGACCTTTCGTTGATTAGGATCCAATTAGAAATTCTTTCTGAGAACGAGCTTCAACTACCCGAACCTAGCGACCGAGCCTATTCTCCTCCTCCTGGCCAGACTTGTTTGTATATTGAAACCCTCTGTGCAGGACTTCGACTGCTAATACCTTCTTTTATAGTACATTTGTTTATGTTCTTAAATATTTTTTTTGCTGCTATGGCACCGAATTCATTTAGATTCATCATAGAGTTTCTCTCTTTGTGTGTTATGGCCAACATCCGATCTTCCATCTTCTTATTCCATAACTTCTTCACCTTCAAACACCATCCGACCGCCAAAAATTGGTGGTATGTCACTCCTTAGTTTGATAAGAAGGGGTTACTTAAGGGTGCTCCCTCTTCCATTCATAACTGGAAGGAGAAGTTCTTCTTCATCTTGTGTCCTTTTTTAGAGCTAGGACTTTCTTTCTAGAGAGATATAAGGGATTCAATCTGTCGAGCTCTCAAACTTGAGAAAGAGGATCGGGACTCAATGGATAAACTAAAGAATTACTGAGCTCCCCTGATTTCTAGGCTGCTAGATGATCCGACCTTATTTAAATTCGATCTCAATCCTCTTAATCTGGCAGGTAGTCCTCTATGACCTGCCAATTGTACATGTCCTCCTTTCTTTTTTTGACTTTAACTTTTTTTTCCTACCACAGCAATGACTCCTGAGGAGCGAAACTGCCTATTGAAGGGGATCACATCCTTGAAGAGAAAGGATAGCGCTACCGGGGAGCCAACGAAGAAGGCCAGTGCCGAAGAGCCAATCCCAACCATGCCGATCCAGGTTGCACCTGCCCTCAAAACTGCCCCAACAATATCGAGCCCAACCTTGCCCAATGAGAATGTCGTCCCTGCACCTCTTGATCAGGGTAAGGTTGCCGAGAAGAAGAAAGGAAAGAAGAAGGTCGTCAGAAAGAAGACAAAAAGGATGATCAGAAACTCAGGTGGCGATGGCTCCAACTAGGAGCAAGCTTCTTTAGACGATCGAAAGATCGTTCAATCTCTAATGAGGGGCAGTGTCCTCCTGCACATCATTGATAAGATGGTTCGGACGGAGGATGCAGAGAGGTTCGATGAGTCTTTCACTGCCTTCCTTGAGGTAACTAACTTTTTCGAACTTGATCAAATACGGGGTGCACTTTTGGAGTTTTGACTCAAAAATTTTTTTCTATCCCATAGCTAGGGCATTGCTTGTTTACCCATTCAAAGGCAGCTGATCTCCACCAGGCCGAGGCTTCCAAAGCCCTTTAGGAGGCTCAAGCGGAGAATGAAAGGGTTGAGGCCAAGGTTGATTGTTTGAAGGTGGCCTTAGAGATACAAACTGCAAAAGTCGAGCACCTTTGGGAGGCACTACGGAAAGAAGAGGAAGCTTCTACAGGGTTGAGGGTAGCCTTGATCCTTTCTGAGGACAAGAGGAGGAGGGCCGAAGAGGAGGTCATGAAGCAAAAATCCTATTTCCTAGATCAGGTTTGTTCAGATCTGATTTGATCAAGAGGAATATTTCAAAAAAAATTTTCTTAGATCCAAATCAGATTTGATACTTTTTAGATCTAATTAGATGAATCTAATAAATAAAATAAAAATAAATTAAATCATATTTAATTTATATCTTATTGTTAGGTAATCCTATTATCTTGTGATGATCCTGCTGATTACCTGAGGTTTTGGATGTAGCCACGTAATTGCCTGACCTCTATTGGTATCCACTTGGGCAGGATCTAGATATCTCCTTCTTCTCAATCTATCCTCCAAAGATCAGATCTGGTTCTGATCTTGAAGGTCTTCAAAATAATTTTTGAAGATCTGGTGTTGTGTCTTGCAGCAGTGCTGCCTTCTTCCTTTCTTGTTGCTTTTCTCTTGCCTATCGCAACTGAACCAACTTGGCAGGAGAGAGAAGAAGAGATCATGAAAGAGCTTTCAATGGAAATATCTTAAATAAGCAAAGGATTTAAATTGCTCACATCAATATCTGGCAACCTCTTCATTTAACTAATTTCTTGAAGGGAAATCCTGATTTCCCGGTCCAGGTTCGTCCAGATCTGATTAGATCAAGAGATATATTTCAAAAATTTTCTCTTGATCTCAATCAGATCTTGATATGTTTCAGATCTGATTCTTATTATTTTAATAAATAAAATAAAACAAGATAAATTAAATCAAATTTAATTTACCTGATTTGGGTAATCCTATTACCCTGTAGATGATCCTGATTGCAGCGGAAGGTTCTGGATCTTAGCCACGCAAGCGCCTGGCCTCTACCGGTATCCACTCGGGTTGGATCTGGAGATCCTCTTCTTCTCTATCACACCTCCAAAAATCAGATCTGGATCTGATCTGGAGGATCTTCAAAACTCTTTTGAAGATCTGCAGTCGTCCTTTTGCAGCAGCGCAGCCTTCTTGCTTTTGATCGCCTTTCCTTGATCTGAATCGCACCAACCAAAGTCCAAAACACTTTTGGACGTGGAGAGCAAGGGGAGAAGAGACTATGGCATGGAGAAGGAGGGGAGAGGCAGCCTTGGGGCGTGGGAAATCTCTTTAGAATTAGGGTTGGGCGCAGGGTCTTATTTATAGACCTCTTGTGATCCAACTCCTCTTCCTCTCAACCAATCACAACCCTTTGTGAAATCAGATCTAAATCTGATTGGTTGGGAATAGAGACCCCTGGATTCCTCCTTAGAGGGCGCCTAAGACCAGTCAAACTTGGATTCTTAGTAGAACTCTGAATTGGAATCCAAAAGGGAGGTGGAGTCCTTGTCCAACAAGGACTCCTAGGCGCCTCCTACTTGGGCTCACGCCACCCTTGGCGTGCGCCCTTCTCCTTGCCAGGTTCTGGCAGGGGGACAGGCCCCCACCAGCTCTCCAATAGGTGCATGACATGTGGTCAAAAGTCAAAGGGTCAATGGTCAACGTTTGACCAGTCAAAGGTAGACTTTTGACCAAAGTCAAAGAACAAGAAATGGCAGGTGACCAAAAATGGCAGGTAATGTCTTACAAATAAGACAACCTATTTCTGACTTGGACAACCTCCAGTCAGACCATATGAAGGCCTCTGATTGAGCACAAACTCCTTTGGCTCAGTCAGGACAACTTATTTATGATAGTAAAAGAAGAACGTTAGGTTCAATCGAGTGCTAGCACGATTTCCTTGAACCTAATTGAATCTCATTCAGATCAATTGAACTAGATCAGTTCAATTGATGATCACCAGATTCAAACCCTTGTTTGTGTGACCCAGTTAGGTTCAGTTCTGTATGGTAATGGGATATGTCATGATCTCTATCATCGACATCATCGAAACTCCTTTCGATGGATCAGAACTCTTCTGATTCGAACAGCTAGAATGATCGATCATCTAAATCATTCTAATTGCTCCCAAAATCCACCAGTGACACCTAGCAGTATATGGTGGCAACCCATCAGAGCTGAATGCGAACCTCTTGGTGCAGCTACCTGTGTGATTAAGTTCTTCTATCTTGAGCCCCGATCAGATTAGGGTTAAGGTGAACTCGTCAAACCTAGTCTCTGTCATATGATGTAATCATTCGATTCGAGTCCAATGTGAAAATCTAAATAGAAACTCTTTCTATTATTTCACTCTGCCATGGCCATGGGCTTCTGGACTTGATTCTCATGATCATCATAGGGCTGCTCCTCTACCACCGAGGTAGATAGATTCCATCTTGATGCAATCCAGTTCCTACAATGAACATGCTATAGCCAACATACACCTCAGGGTTCCATATGGCTAGGAGACCGAGTAATGGTGTAGTCAAACTATAACACCCTCAAGGTGAACTGCCGATGCATCTCAGGTCAAAGAACCAGACACACTACTGCAGCATCGAGTCAGTCATTGACGAGAAGGTAGACTTCCCTAATGACTACTCGAGGTGGTCACGCTCAGTGCCCTCGTTCTCTAACGAGTACCTGTACTCTCGCTCCGGTGTCTCCACACCGTAGACTCAAGACTCATCTACTAAAGAGAAGCGATTGTACACCAACCTTCCGGATCAATCACCATCCTCGTGATGATCCTATGGTCGGGAGCATGTTTATGAGTTAATAATGATTATTCATGTCTTAAATTTTCAACTCTTGAAAATATGAATTATCATTACCATTAACTCAAAGGATGTATCACAGACACTAAATACACATATGTGATAGAAAATAACCCATTTTATTAATTATAGTCAAAATTATAATTTTGCCCCTAGAAGTGTATTACAAGTGTCAGCCAATTCTGGCTTCTAGGGCACATATATCTAACAATCTCCCACTTGTCCTAAAGCCAATTGGCTACAAGTCTAAGTCCCATCTTCTCAAGGTGGGCTTCGATCTTCTGCTGGCCCAACGGCTTTGTAAGTGGGTCTGCCACATTATCTGCGGAGTTGACTCTCTTGACCTCAACGTAACCTTTCTCAAGGTAATCGCGGATGAGATGATATCGCCGCTCAATGTGCTTGGACTTCTGGTGAGACCTCGGCTCCTTAGCAAGGGCTATGGCGCCATTGTTGTCGCAGTAAAGAGGAATGGCATCTGATGGCATTACTCCAATTTCTGCAGCAAACTTCTTGTACCAGAATGCTTCCTTTGCAGCCTCTGATGCAGCTATATATTCTGCTTCCATGGTGGAATCTGCTATCACAGTTTGCTTGGAACTCTTCCAGCTGACAGCTCCACCATTGCACACAAACAGACTTCCAGATGTCGACTTTCGATCATCTATATCGGACATGAAGTCCGAGTCTGTGTATCCCTGAACTTGGAGTTCTCCATTACCAAAGACCAACATCATATCCTTAGTTCTTCTCAAGTACTTAAGGATACATTTCACAGAAGTCCAGTGTTCTTCACCTGGATTTGACTGATATCTGCTTGTGACACTCACAGCATGGGCTATATCAGGTCGTGTACATAGCATGGCATACATGAGGCTCCCTATTGCAGAAGCATAAGGGATCTTGCTCATGCGTTCTATTTCCTCAGGTGTGCTGGGGCACATCTTCTTGGAAAGATGAATACCATGTCTGAAGGGTATTAATCCCCTCTTAGAGTTTTCCATACTAAACCTCTTTAGTACTTCCTCTATGTACATCTTCTGTGAAAGTCCTAGCATCCTATTCGGTCTATCCCTATAGACCTTAATTCCTAGAATAAAGGATGCTTCACCTAGGTCTTTCATGGAGAATTCCTTAGGACAACCACATCTTGACTGATGTCAACATGGGAATATCATTCCCAATAAGGAGGATGTCATCCACGTACAATACGAGGAAGACAACAGCGCTCCCACTGACCCTTTTGAAAACACATGGTTCCTCTTCATTTTTGATGAAACCAAACTTTTTGATCACATCATTGAAACGAGTGTTCCAGCTCCGAGATGCTTGCTTAAGTCCATATATGGACCTTTGCAGCTTGCAAACCTTGTGATCAGTATCACTGGATGTGAAACCTAGCGGCTGTTCCATATAGATATCTTCCTCAAGATATCCATTTAGGAATGCCGTTTTCACGTCCATTTGCCATATTTCATAATCGAAATAGGCTGCAACAGCAAGCAATGTGCGGATGGATTTTAGCATAGCTACCGGGGAAAAGGTATCCTGATAGTCAATGCCTTCACGTTGACTATAACCTTTTGCCACCAGTCTAGCCTTGAATGTCTCCACATTCCCATCTGCACCAATCTTTCTCTTGAAGATCCATTTACACCCAATAGGTACTATACCTTCTGGTGGATCTACCAAGGTCCAGACTTGGTTTGAGTGCATCGAGTCGAATCTTCTGACTTCATTGCCTCAAGCCATTTCTCGGAGTCGATATCTGATATCGCCTCGTTGTAGGTTTTGGGATCATCACCATGAGCACCATTACCTATGAGGAACATTTCCTCTACATCCTCTGAAATAATACCTAAGTATCTTTCAGGGGGACGGGAAACTCTTTCCGATCTACGAGGTGGAGGAGGTAGTGTTCTTATTGGCTCAACCTGATTTGGTTCCACTTGGTCCTTAGCTCGTTCTGCTTGTGAGACTTTCTCATCAAGCTTAATCTGCTTTCCAATGCCACTATCTTGAATAAACTATTTTTCAAGAAATATGGCATGTCGACTCACAATCACATTGTGGTCTTCTGGAATGTAGAAATAGTATCCTAATGACTCTTTAGGATATCCTATGAATCGAGCTCTAAAGGACCTAAACTCTAACTTGTCCGCTTGTTGTCTTTTGACATAAGCCGGACAACCCCAAATTCTGAGATGACTCAGACTTGGTTTCTTACCGTGCCATATCTCATACGGTGTGGTAGGAACGGTTTTAGAGGGAACCCTATTCAGTAAATAGATTGAAGTTAATAATGAATGTCCCCAAAGAAAATCTGGGAGGTCTGTGAAGCTCATCATGGATCGAACCATATCCAATAGAGTCCGATTTCTCCGTTCTGAAACCCCGTTGAGTTGAGGTGTTCCTGGTGGAGTCCATTGAGAGACTATGCCATTTTCCTTAAGATAGTCTAGGAATTCCCGGCTAAGGTATTCACCTCCTCGATCTGATCGAAGAACCTTAATGGGTTTTCCAGTTTGTTTTTCTACTTCATGTCTGAATTCTTTGAACTTTTCAAAAGGCTTCAGACTTATGTCTCATAAGATACACATACCCATACCTAGACAGATCATCGGTAAAGGTAATGAAGTAGACAAAATTGCCTCTAGCCGGCACATCGAATGGGCCGCACACATCAGTATGTACTAGGGCAAGGAGATCTGTGGCCCTCTCCCCATGTCCAACAAAAGGGAGTTTAGTCATTTTGCCTTGAAGACAAGATTCACAAGTTGGATATGACTCAAAAGTCAATGGACTCAATAGCCCATTTTTCTCCAATTTGTTAATCCTATCTTCTGCTATATGACCTAATCTCAGGTGCCATAGATATCTGTCGTTTGGACTATCCCTAGGTCGTTTGGCATTCACGTTTTGCTCGATAGTTAAAACAGGTACATCAATATGCAACTGATAAAGACCATTAACAAGGAAACCATTTGCAATTTTATTTCTTTCATAAAGAATGTTACAATGGTCCTTAAAGAAGGTGATCACATAACCTTCTTGTGCTAAGCATGAAACAGAAATCAAATTCCTGCTAGCTGCAGGCACATAATAACAGTCTTTTAAAACTAAGTCTAAACCAGATGGTAATCGCAGAGGGTATGTTCCCACGGCTACTGCAGCAACTCTTGCTCCATTACCGACGCGTAGGATCATGTCTCCATCCCTCAGCCTCCTGCTATCCTCAAGACCCTGCATAGAAGTGCACAGATGAGCACTAGAACCAGAGTCAAGCACCCAACTGGATGCAGAAGAAACCGTAAGGTTAGACTCAATAACGAGCATACCTCCAGAAGGACCTTCCTTCTTGTTCTTCAGGGTGGCCAGGTAAGTAGGGCAGTTCCGCTTCCAATGGCCGTCGCTGTTGCAATGGAAACACTTTCCTTTGCCATCGACCTTCTTCTTCGGTTCTGCCTTCTTCTTCTTTGATCCTTCTACCTTTTGCTTTTTCACAGACTTCTTTTTCTTTCCATAAGACTTTCTTTTGGAAGAAGTCCGTTCCATAGCAAGAACTGAGCCTTTAGAACCTTTCATAGAAAGCTCAGCGGTAACCAGCATATTCATCAACTCGGCCAAGGAATTTTGAAGTTTATGCATGTGGTAATTCATGATGAATTGCCCATATGCATCAGTCAAGGATTGCAGAATAATATCGTTCTGCAAGTCCAAGTCCAACTTCACACCGAGCTTCTCAAGCTCTTCCATGTCCTTGATCATTGTCAGACAGTGATCTTGGACTGACTGCCCATCACGCATCTTAGCCTTAAAAAGTCATTTCGTGACTTGATATTTGGCTGCGCGACTCTGTTCACCAAACATCTCCTGCAGGTGAGCCAACATTTGGCGAGCAGTCCCGATATCTTCATGTTGGCGCTGGAGCTCATCAGACATCGAGCCCAACATGTAGTATCTGGCCTTATTGTCTTCGTCAATCCATTTTTCCAGAGACGCTCTCTGTTCAGTGGATGGACGAGCTGGTAAGGTGGGAGGGTCCTGGTCCAAAACATGTGTTAACTTCTCTGAACCCAAAACAATTTTGTAGTTCCTGAGCCAATCTTTATAATTGGGTCCAGTCAGTCTATGTGTGTCTAGGATACGTGCCAGTGGGTTGGACGCAGACATTTTCCTGTAGAGAGTCAAAGATTCTAGTTAGATACTGTAATTTTGACTTGACCAATTTGTTTAGGGATTTTATTTTTAAACAAATTAGCTCCCACTATTTTCTCGGATCCCTACACTCCCTCTGTAGAGATGCGAAAATCTCCGCGATTGATGATTTCTAGTGGGTGGTGCGGTCTCACCAACTGACTCATCACCTCACCTAACAGTTATTGGTGATGGGTTAGCCAATGAGTGAACAACTCTTGTTCAATGATTCTCTAATCATGGTGCACCCAAACTTGGTCTCTAATTCATGAATCTCACCGTATCCGGAATATTGATCCACTCCTTAGTTAAGTCAGACCCACCATTTGCATAGACTGGGTTCCTAATTGGGTCTCTCACCGTATCCGAAATATTGAGCCCAACTCATCCTCCAGCCCATAGCATCCAATGCCTAATAGACATGGTTGCGTCTTCCCGGTGCAACTGAGCCACTGTATCCAGCCGAGAACAATCAACCCCGGGAAGGGCCCGCACGTCTACAATGGTGGAAGACCTCGGACTTAATCTTTTCTTAGGGAGAATTGATTCAGGTCTCATTAAACTAGACTTGGCTTAGTCATAACAATTATGACTAACCTAGTGGCATGGGTCAGCTCGGATTATTGACCACCTCAGATCAGAACTGTGTCAACAGATATGGCCAGGTAAGTGAGACCGGTGGAAGGAATATGCCGTTAACTCGCACAAGAACGCATTCAGGTCGAGTAGCTTCCAATTAAAAACCAGTCGGTCGTCTGTGCCAAACTTACCTTAGACACCAAATTGTTGAGTCAGAACCAATTGGGTTAGCCTACAATCCAGACTCTAACCTCTGAGCCTAATTAGGTCTTGCTTGATCGTGACTCGATCTTGACCCAGACTTAATCCTATTAGGCTGGTCAATTTAAGCATTGTTGATCCCATCTAACCAACTCTTGATTCGGTTTGATCAACCGCTTAGACCTAATTGAGCTACCCAAGCCCGAACCCAGTATTATGAATATGTCTTAGATCTGAAATTCTCAATTTTAGACCTAATTAATATTCCATAAACTTAATTCTTAATTAAGTTGGGTTCATAAACAAAATATGCACAATAAATCCTAGGGTTTCAGGATCTAGGGTTTTGCAGAAAGTAAGTTTTGGGTTTCTGATTAAGGACGAACACGCAGCACCCCTACACGTCATAAGAACACCCCATCGAATGGGAAGAGAGGGCCTTTAAACCCTTCTTCGTTCTTATGACCGGACGGCCAAGAGGAACGCCTTAATCAGGAACATGTAAATCTACAAAACAGTTATAGATCTATATCATATATCTCATATACAAATTTAGATCTAATCAAGGCATATTTTGCATACATCTCATGTATCAAATCATGCATGTTTTCAGATCTAAATTATCACATAATAATCTAAAAAATTAGATTTAAATTGATCTAATCAAAATAAATTCTAATCTAGACAATTATGTAGAACTATTCTACAACTAGTCTAGTCATGCATCTATCATATCTCATATGATATTTAAAATTAAATAATTTTTATTTGCTGTTTATCAGATGTTATTATAACACTTATAATATCAGAAAATAGTAAATAAGAAGATCTAAAATATGATTTAATCAGATTAAATCAAAGACATGCAAAACTATTCTATAGAACTATTCTATTCTAGAACTAGTCATGCATATCTTCATGTTCTTAGATCCAAATCATTTAATTTTAATTTTTCTGATTTCAGATCTGATCACATCTCATGTGACATCTGAAATCACTTTATTTTCTAATTAAAATAAAATTAAAATCAGATCTAAACAATCTTTAGAACCATGGCTCTGATACCAGTTGAAGGGAAATCCTGATTTCCCGGTCCAGGTTCGTCCAGATCTGATTAGATCAAGAGATATATTTCAAAAATTTTCTCTTGATCTCAATCAGATCTTGATATGTTTCAGATCTGATTCTTATTATTTTAATAAATAAAATAAAATAAGATAAATTAAATCAAATTTAATTTACCTGATTTGGGTAATCCTATTACCCTGTAGATGATCCTGATTGCAGCGGAAGGTTCTGGATCTTAGCCACGCAAGCGCCTGGCCTCTACCGGTATCCACTCGGGTTGGATCTGGAGATCCTCTTCTTCTCTATCACACCTCCAAAAATCAGATCTGGATCTGATCTGGAGGATCTTCAAAACTCTTTTGAAGATCTGCAGTCGTCCTTTTGCAGCAGCGCAGCCTTCTTGCTTTTGATCGCCTTTCCTTGATCTGAATCGCACCAAACTAAGTCCAAAACACTTTTGGACGTGGAGAGCAAGGGGAGAAGAGACTATGGCATGGAGAAGGAGGGGAGAGGCAGCCTTGGGGCGTGGGAAATCTCTTTTTAGAATTAGGGTTGGGCGCAGGGTCTTATTTATAGACCTCTTGTGATCCAACTCCTCTTCCTCTCAACCAATCACAACCCTTTGTGAAATCAGATCTAAATCTGATTGGTTGGAATAGAGACCCCTGGATTCCTCCTTAGAGGGCGCCTAAGACCAGTCAAACTGGATTCTTAGTAGAACTCTGATTGGAATCCAAAAGGGAGGTGAAGTCCTTGTCCAACAAGGACTCCTAGGCGCCTCCTACTTGGGCTCACGCCACCCTTGGCGTGTGCCCTTCTCCTTGCCAAGTTCTGGCAGGGGAACAAGCCCCCACCAGCTCTCCAATAGGTGCATGACATGTGGTCAAAAGTCAAAGGGTCAATGGTCAACGTTTGACCAGTCAAAGGTAGACTTTTGACCAAAGTCAAAGAACAAGAAATGGCAGGTGACCAAAAATGGCAGGTAATGTCTTACAAATAAGACAACCTATTCTGACTTGGACAACCTCCAGTCAGACCATATGAAGGCCTCTGATTGAGCACAAACTCCTTTGGCTCAGTCAGGACAACTTATTTATGATAGTAAAAGAAGAACGTTAGGTTCAATCGAGTGCTAGCACGATTTCCTTGAACCTAATTGAATCTCATTCAGATCAATTGAACTAGATCAGTTCAATTGATGATCACCAGATTCAAACCCTTGTTTGTGTGACCCAGTTAGGTTCAGTTCTGTATGGTAATGGGATATGTCATGATCTCTATCATAGACATCATCGAAACTCCTTTCGATGGATCAGAACTCTTCTGATTCGAACAGCTAGAATGATCGATCATCTAAATCATTCTAATTGCTCCCAAAATCCACCAGTGACACCTAGCAGTATATGGTGGCAACCCATCAGAGCTGAATGCGAACCTCTTGGTGCAGCTACCTGTGTGATTCAAGTTCTTCTATCTTGAGCCCCGATCAGATTAGGGTTAAGGTGAACTCGTCAAACCCTAGTCTCTGTCATATGATGTAATCATTCGATTCGAGTCCAATGTGAAAATCTAAATAGAAACTCTTTCTATTATTTCACTCTGCCATGGCCATGGGCTTTCTGGACTTGATTCTCATGATCATCATAGGGCTACTCCTCTACCACCGAGGTAGATAGATCCCATCTTGATGCAATCCAGTTCCTACAATGAACATGTCATAGCCAACATACACCTCAGGGTTCCATATGGCTAGGAGACCGAGTAATGGTGTAGTCAAACTATAACACCCTCAAGGTGAACTGCCGATGCATCTCAGGTCAAAGAACCAGACACACTTCTGCTGCAGCATCGAGTCCAGTCATATGAACGAGAAGGTAGAACTTCCTAATGACTACTCGATGGTGGTACGCTCAAGTCCCTCGTTTCTAACGAGTACCTTGTAACTCCTCGCTCCGGTGTCTCCACACTGTAGACTCAAGACTGCATCTAACTAAAGAGAAGCGATCGTACATCACCTTCCGGATCAATCACCATCCTCGTGATGATCCCTATGGTCGGGAGACTCGTTTATGAGTTAATAAATGATTATTCATGTCTTAAATTTTCCAACTCTTGAAAATATGAATTATCATTACCATTAAACTCAAAGGATGTATCACAGCACTAAATACACATGTGTGATAGAAAATAACCCCCATTTCATTAATTAGTCAAAATTACAATTTTGCCGCCTAAATGTAATTAACAAGTGTCAGCACAATTTCCTGGCTTCTAGAGCACATATATCATAACAAGGATGACATATCGTAATCCAATCAGATGAGAGTGCCTTCAAACATCCTGGGTGGCCCAGACTGATCAAAGTTAGAGTCTTAGGTGCCACTAAGTTTATTCCATTGAAGCAATCCTTAGTCCCATCTGTATGGACCCAAGGGCATCATCATCCTGGGTGCACGCCTCCCGTAGGCATTTGCCTCCTCTCTTTTCTTCCCTTTTAGTAGGTGGACAAAGAATCAAATCTCTCTCCTATGGTGCATGACACATGGGCAGATTCTAAGTTATCCAAAGGTCAATATTTGAACCAAAGCTCAAAAGACAAGAATTAGCAGGTGATGGAAAATGGCAGGTGTTGTCTAAATTTATCTCCATCAAATTAAGACAAATCCTTTTTGACTGGACAAGCTCCAGTCAAACTAAGTAAAGGTACCTGAGGTGAGTCCAAACATATTTGGCTTAGCGAGATAACGCTTTTCCATGATGTTGAAGGAGAACATTTAGGCTCAATCGTGTGCTAGCACTATTTTTAAACTTAATTGAATCTTATTCAAATCAATTGAACTGGATTAGTCCACATTAATGATATCTCAATCCCAAACCTTTGTTTGTGTGATCCGGTTAAGTTTCAGTTCTATATAGTAATGGGATATGTCATGATCTCTAATTATCGACATCAAATCGAATACCTTCCGATGGATCAGAATTTTTCTGATTCAGACAACTAGTAATGATCGATCATCCAAATCATTCTAATTGCTCCTAAAATCCACCTACGATACCTAACAATATATGGTGGCAACCCATCAGAACTAACAACGAACCACTCGGTGCAGTTATCTATGTGATTAAGTTTCTCTATCTTGAGCCTCGATCGGTATAGGGTTAAGGTGACTCGTCAAACCCTATATATTTCGTCATATGATTAAATCATTCGATTCAAGTCCAATATAAAAATCTTAATAGAAACTCTTTCTATTATTTCACTCTACCATGGCCATGGGTGTTAGATATATGTGCCCTAGAAGCCAAAATTGGCTAACACTTGTAATACACTTCTAGGGGCAAAATTGTAATTTTGACTAAAATCAATAAAATGGATTATTTTCTATCACATATGTGTATTTAGTCTCTGTGATACATCCTTTGAGTTAATGATAATGATAATTCATATTTTCAAGAGTTGAAAATTTAAGACATTAATAAATCATTATTAACTCATAAAATGCTTCTGACCAAAGGATCATCACGAGGATGGTGATTGATCCGAAAGGTTGGTGTACAATCACTTTACTTTAGTAGATGAGTCATGAGTCTATGGTGCGGAGATATTAGAGCGAGAGCATAGGTACTCGTTAGAGAACGAGGGCACTGAGCGTGACCACCTCGAGTAGTCATTAGGAAGTCTACCTTCTCGCCAATGACTGACTCGATGCTATAGTGGTGCATCTGGTTCTTTGAGCTGAGGTGCATCGATAGCTCACCTTGAGGGTGTTATAGTTTGACTATACCATAACTCGATCTCCTAGCCATACAGAACCCTGAGGTGTATGTTGGCTATAGCATGTTCATTGTAGGAACTGGATCGCGTCAAGATGGAATCTATCTACCTCGATGGTAGAGAAGCAGCACTATGATGATCATGATAATCAAGTCCAGAAGTCCATGGCCATGGTAGAGTGAAATAATAGAAAGAGTTTCTATTTAGATTTTTACATCGGACTTGAATCGAATGATTACATCATATGACGGAGAACTAGGGTTTGACGAGTTCACCTAAACCATACTTGATCGGGACTCAAGATAAGAACTTAATCACACAGGTTGCCTGCACCAAGAAGGTTCACATTCAGCTCTGATGGATTGCACCATATACTACTTGTGTCACTGGTGGATTTTGGGAGCAATTAGAATAATTTAGATGATCGATCATTCTTAGCTGTTCGAATCAAGAAGAGTTCTGATCCATCGAAAGGAGTTCTAATGATGTCGATGATAGAGATCATGACATATCCCATTACCATACCAGAACTGACCTAACTGGATCACACAATACAAGGTTTTTGAATTCTGGTGATAATTAATTGAACTAATCCAGTTTAATTTTGATTTGAATGAGATTCAATTAGATTCAAGACAAATCTGGCAGCATCGATATGAACCTAACATTTTCTTTTACTTATCATAAAATAGTTGTCCTGACTGAGCCAAAGAGTTTTGTTGCCTTTGATCAGAGGCCTTCACTTTACTCTGACTAACGAGTTTGTCTAGGTCCAGAAAAGGGTTTTGTCTTTATTTTGTAAAGACAATACCTGTATTTTTGGTCACTTGCCATTTCTCGTCCTTTGACTTTGATCAATAAAGTTGACCTTTGATTGGTCAAATGTTGACCATTGATACTTTTGCACTTTCTATCACAATGTCATGCACCTATTGAGAGCTGGTGGGGCCTAGTCCTCGCTACAGAACCTGGCAAGGAGGAGGGCGCACACCACCCGTGGCAATGTGCCCAAGCAAGGAAGGCGCCCAGGAGTCCCTGTTGAACAGAAACTCCACTCTCCTTTTTGGATATCTGATTAGAGTTTCTCCATAAGAACCCAAGTTTGACTGATCTTAAGCAACCAGTCTAAGGAGGAATCTAGGGGACTCTATTTCCATAATCAGAATTTAGATCTGATTTCACCAAAGGGATTGTGATTGGTTGGGAAGAAGAGGAGTTTGGGATCACTGGCATAGTCCTATAAATAAGTCCTCGCCAACTCAAAATGCATTTAAAAAATTCTCC